>MU746275.1:55487-97102 GCA_026770625.1 Nicotiana glauca
ACAGGTTACCTGAAATGAAAAGACCATCTTGATGCATCCTATGTGCTACATGTTGCATTTATTCAAGGGTAAAAGGGTCATTTGACGGACCAATGATAGTTGAGGGCAAATGAAAAAAAATTAAAAAAGAAAAAATAATGAAAAAAGGGTGAAGTGTAAAAATAAAGCGAGTGAGGTCCAATTATATTTTCTGTCACGTTTTGTTAAGGAAGAAAAAGAGCTTGAAAAATTCAAAAAGATTTTCCACTTTTATCATTTTTCAAAAAAATCAAAAAAAAGGAAAAAGAAAATCCAAAAAGATTTTGCATGTTTCATCATTTTTCAAGAAAAAGCAAAAAATATGTTTTCTCTTAATTAGTTGTTTTTAAATTCTCGCACGTATCCAATCTGCCCGAACTACGCATACCTGATTCTCGTCTTTCGAGGCGTGATACATAGGCAACCCGCATAGGGTCCGGTCTTCTTAGTGAGTTTAGGTTCTTGGCTTCGCGGTGTCTTAGCCAAATCTTGCATTTTTAGCCACTTTTAGCCACAGTTTAATTTTTGAAAAATAGTCGCAATCGTGTCTTGCATGTGTCCAACAGGAAAGATTATTGTCTCACATAGTGTTTTAGGTCTTTAATTTTATTTGGTCTAATTTTATCATACAGGTATGGATTTACTTGCCGGAATTTGGGCACGACAGAGCCTCAGGACCATCTAGTCAGGATCGTTCATTCAGGATTGGATCAAAAGAAGATTTTCTATTTTTTTAATGTTATGTTATCTTTTTATCTTATAGTTTTGTATAGTAATGTTGAGGTTTTATTATTATTGTACTTACTATTTTGTATTTGAATAGGTGTGTAATAAATCAAAAATCCAAAAAAAAGAAGAAGAAGAATTGCATTTTACATTTTCGTTAGGAATTTTCTTTAGAATACTAATTGTAGAAAAGAAAAAAAAACAAACAAATATTTTTGAGGTGGTTTTTCCTTTAGGCAATTAATATAATAAAAATTATTTTTATATTTTCTTTACTATATTAGGACAAAAAATTCAAAAAAAAAAAAAAAGAAGAAGAGAATTTCCTTTAGTACCTTTTAAAAAGCTTTCTTTAAGGTGTTAATTCCAAAATCCAAAAAGATTTTCTTTTAAGATATTTCTTTGGAAAATTAGTAAAAATTAAAAAAAAAGAGTTTCTTTATTTTATTAGAAATTTAGAATATGGTACATAGAAAAAATATATATGTTTTATTTTTGTTTATCACTAGAATATTTTCTTTAGGAAATCAAAATTGAAATCCAAAAACATGTTGTTTTATCTTTTTCGTTGCTTGTTTCGAAATCTTGCGTCGGGATATTAAATGAAAATTCGAAATGTTTTTCGTTGGTTTATTGTTTGGACTTCATTTCAAGAAAAGAGAATCAAAAAATATTTTTCTCTTGTAGGATTTTTCCTTAATAATTACTCATAGAGTCTTTGTTTCAAAAAGAGAAAAAAATGCCTGTTAAGCTTGAGTTTAGAATATGTCGTAAAACATTAAGTCTAGAAAAAAAAGAATGATTTGCTTTTTTCATTTTTCTTTTCTCATCAGAGTAGTCATTAAAGTAAAAAAAAAAAGAGAATGTTAGTTTGTGTACTTTATTCTCGTTCGTCCAGAACTACGCAAAGATCTGATTCATGCGGTGTCATGATACGTAGGAAACCTACATAGGGTTTGATTGAATTATTTTTTATTATTACTAAAAGAAAAAAAAGAAAAAAAGAAAAAAAAAGAAAAAGAAAAGAGAGAAAAAAAGAGAAAAAAGGGTGTAATTATGGGACATGAAAATGAGAGGAAAAAAAGAGTGATAATTAGAAGGGAAAAGAGGAAGGAAAATGACCAAGCAAGTGCTGGAAAAACAAAGAAAAGAGAGGATTGAAATGAACAAATTAGGATGATGCACCTGACCTTCGTACCCTCGAAGTCATTTTGAACTGTTAATTGTTGGTAGGTGCATTGCACACAATATGGTATTTGAAGCTGTTAAATGCTCTAACGCTACCATGATGACTTCATTTTGTTGTAATCTTTTCAGAAAGGTGGTCGGTTTGTGGTTTTAAAGTGATAACGTTTCTCTACAATACAAAGTCAAAAGGCAATGGTAGGCAACAATAGAACTGGGTTGGTTGATGCCGGGGCCCGAAAGGAGTTGGTTGAATATGACAATGGGTTGGTTGAAGAGGTACGGATGTTAAGGCAACACATGACAAACATGTATCAGGCCTGGATGACAGGGAAGGCACCACCCCCGCCGCCACCGATTTTTTCAGATGCTGCCCTTACCCAAGTTCCGGGTACAATGCCAGATGATCCTCCATACTCTCCAGATACACCCGTTTATCACAGCTTTCCCAACCACCCTAGTAGCTCCACTGCTCCTCCTCTAATTACCTCTCCTCAAAATTGCCTTCTTGTCATATCCATTACCCCCAACAATGAATACCCACTCGAAGCTTGTGATGCCCAATATTACCCCTCAAAGGTTGCCCACAAGGTCTTTGATTCATACAAAAAGAGCTCCCGTGATGAGCCTCATGTTGAAAATGAAAGGTTCACAGGAAGAGAAGGGAAATATGGGATACCCAGAAGGCTGAAAGGCATAGAAAAATCCTTGAAGAACAAGCAAGAAAAGGGAGACCAGGGTAGCATGGCTTACCAAGAACTATCCGTTCTCTTGCCCACGGGGTTCAAAGTGCCAAAATTTAACTTGTAGGATGGGTGTGGAGATCCGGTAGCCTACTTGAGGGTTTATTGCAGTCAAATGAGAAGTGTTGGAGAGAAAGATGACTTGTTGATGGCATATTTTAGTAAGAGCTTGACTGGGGCAGCTTTGGAATCGCATAACCGTCAAGATGTCGGTAAGTGGCTTACATTGGGCGACATGACTCAAGATTTTATGCGTCACCTTCAGTTAAATATAGAGACTGTCCCAGACCGCTCCTCCCTATCTCAGATGGAAAATAAGCCCAAGGAAAGTTTTAGGAACTTTTGGCTCAGATGGAACGAACAGGTTTCTCGGGACAATCCTCCTATTGGTAGAAAAGATGTTGATGAGCCCCGCCAGCGACAAGATCCAGTGGGCATTCTTTCTAAATGCTTTCAGCCTCAATATCGACCCCGCAGATATCCTTGTCATCCTCCTCACTGCTACTTATCTCCACAGAACCCCCAAAATCGTACATCACTTTCCTAATACCCCATCCACAATATACCACCATATGCTCCACATCCACGAGGCCCGCAATGGCCCGTACCACGTCCACAAATGCCTAGCCCACCCCCACAAGCCTATCGAAACCCTCTTGGATTAGGTTTCCAACCCAATCAAGCATTTAAGAATGAGAGGTTGCAGAGAAAGAAAACATTCACTCCATTGACAGAGTCATATGCCAGTTTGTTCCAGAGGCTAAGGAAACTGGACATGTTAAAGCTGATTCAGATAAAATTGCCAAACCCTCTTCCAAAGAAGTTTGATTTTTCTCAAAGGTGCGCATATTGCTCAGATGCCCCGGGGCATGACATAGAGAAGTGTTGGCGTCTAAAAGAAGTAGTCCAGAAGCTTATTGATGCAGGTGACATTCCCGTGCAAAATCCAAATGCATCAGATACTAGCCAAAGTCCATTGCCTGTTCACAGTGAGTTGCATATGGAGGACATGATTTGTGTGGAAAAGGAATGTGAGAATTCTTCTGGGAGCTTCAGAGGCCCACATTCCGCTAAGCCTTCAGCGCTATCAGAGGTTGATCTTGGGAATGGGTCAGCAAGATGAACCCAAAAGCAACTTGATAAGAACAATGTGATGAAGACTTGTGAAGTTCCTGGTATTGTTGATGTAGAATTCAGTAGCTAAGATACTGTGCTTGGTAATTAGAAAGACGCGCCATTTCTTGGTCAGCCGGAAAGGAGCTTTGGTGGCTTAGTTTGTTGTCATTTCTGTTGTTTAGGTTATTGCAGGGTTGTAATCTGGATATTGTCTGGTGACTCAAACCTTTTTATCCTTTTATTTTGTCTAGTTCCTTTGGTCGTAGTATCTCATGTAGTGTTGTCTAGGTTTAATCTAAGGGTTGTAACCTAGTTTATTGTGCTTGTTTTGTTGTCCAAACTCTTTCACCGTTAGTCTAATGCACTTCTCTATTTTCTGTTATTTCTAGTCATTTCTGTTTAGTTTTCTTCTCCTCTTATAGTTCTTTTCGTGTTGGTTCTAGTGACATGACATCCATGCATAATTCTCAGTACGGTTTTAAAAGTCAGTTTAGTCGTGAAGAAATGAAACAATGTTGAAGATGTAGGGGCATTTGAGGGAAATAAGTAAAGGCATTTTGAGATCACTTCAAGCTCGAATTGTGTGAAACTGGGGCAAATGGAACCTAGAGAAACCCTATTGAAATGCATCATGTCGTATCAGGTTGAAGCCAAAGGCAAGTTTGCCCAATTGTCAGGGGCCGTTCATGGTAAGGAAAGTGAGAGTGTTATCCAATGGTGCTTTGTATTCAATAGATGTAGGAGGCAAATGTGCAGATATGGTTAGCAAGTCTGATACAAGCAAGATGTTACAAATGTTTTCCTTGGTTTGTTTAATTATTTTGTATGTACTTGGCATGTTTTGAAGATTGGAATGACGAAGACATTTTGTTCTGCTATCTAAATACTTTATCCTTTGCTACCCCTTTTGAGCCTTATTTAATTTCTTTCATACCCCTCTTTTGGAATTGGTAGCGAAGTTCAGAAACGCAAGCGCAACAGATAAGTAAAAGAAAAAGAGAAAGGAGAAAGAAAAGAATGAAAAGAGAAAGAAAAAGATAAAAGAGAGAAGAAAAAGAAAAAAAGAAAAAAACAGCAAAACAACAAAACAACAAAAAGGGAAAAGAAAGGAAAAGAAAAAAAAAGAGAAAAGAAAAAGAAAAATAACAACAACGAAAGTAGTCGACACGAACTACGTTCGACTTGATTCCGAAAGGATACGTAGGCAGCCTCTCTCTGGGGTTCAGTCACACCAAAATAAAAATCCAAAAGTCCCCAAGAAAGAAACTGGGGCAGAAGTTGTGGTTGTTGTAAGAAATCTGATTCCAAAAGTTGTAAGTTTGAACCCATTCAAGTTGTTTTGAGCATTCATGATATCTTTTCTTTCTAACCCTATCCAAAAGCCCACATTACGGTCCAGACAAAGACCTTCCGATCAATCTTCGAGAAATGTCAAGGAGAGCAAGTAGAGGTGAATCATATCAGGGGCAACACTCCGGTCCAAGCAAGGAAAAAGGAAAATGAGAGGGTCTTATTGTTGAAAACCCTCACGGGCACCGTAAGGCGACAAAAGCTGAGAGAAATAAAAAATGAGAGAGTCTTATTAGTGAAAACTCTCACGAGCACTTTGAGGTGACTATAAGTTGAGAGAAAGAATCAAATGAGAGAGACTTGATGGTGAAAACCCTTCGGGCACTACAAGTCGAATAGGGATTGTGAATCATATTGGATAATCGGAGCATTGAAGCCCAATTTCACGATTTCAAGGTATGACAAGAGCTGAACATCATATTTGCTTGACAGAATAGGCCGCAGGTGCATGTCATGGTCATTAGATTTGGTATCCACATCCGATAGGTTTCTACTTTGTAATTTTCTTGTTAGGAATTATCTCTTTCCATTGTCATCTACTCTGTTCCTTTTGTCTTGTTTACTTCCTCTTCCTGAGTCTGCTGACACAAAAAATGACTTCAAAATTTTCCACCAACTTTCCAATTGCACAAAACGGGATCAGGTTAGCACATCAAAGTGTCATAAGTCAGGAAAGAACAACGTTCGCACTGAGTTGGTAACAATCAACATGCTTTGGGATTCATGTGAAATACAAAGGTTTGGTATATATCAATTCATAAACAATGCAACAGATAGAGGATGTTGGGTAAACGGATCAAAGGTATTCTCTGTGATGAGGTTGACAGAGAAAGTGGTTAACCAATGAAAAGCAAGGTCTTCCGAGCGAAAATCAAAGTTATCATGGCAAGTGAAGGAGCAATAGACCTCAAGGCCAAGACGAGCGGGTTAAGTCAAGAAAGAACATCATACGCACTGAGTGGGTGGCAATTGACGTGCTTTGGGATTCATGTGAAACAAAAAGGTTTGGTATATGCCAGTTTATGAGCAATGCAACAGAGAAAGGGTATTGGATCTGAACGGAGAAAAGGTATTTTCTGTGATAAGGGTGACAAAGAAATTGGTTAGTCAATAAGCAAGCAACGCCTTTTCAAGGTGAAATCAAAGTTATCATGGCAAGTGAAGGAGCAATCGCCGCAAAGTCAAGGCCACAAACCAACCACCATGTTTAAACTCACAAGTTTTCTTTGTCTGAAACAGGGACGAAAGTTATGTTCATATCAAAGCTGGGAAGCTTGAAATTTTCAGGTGTAATGCCCCAATTCTGCTTACGCAAAGGCTATTGAGAAGATCACACATCACCCCTAGGAGAAACACTACCTAGTCTGGGTTTTCAAGTTATATTTTGTTATAGGAGACGCACTTCCTAAATTGATAGTTCATTCATAGGAGACGCACTTCCTATTTTGAGTCATTGAAGTTACACCTGTAGGAGACGCACTTCCTAAATTGAGAGTTCATTTATAGGAGACGCACTCCCTAGTTTGAGTCATTGAAGTTTCACCCCTAGGAGACGCATTTCCTAGCCTAAGTTGATTTACACCTGTAGGAGACGCACTTCCTAAATCGATAGTTCATTCATAGGAGACACACTTCCTAAGTTGATTTACACTTGTAGGAGACGCACTTCCTAAATTGATAGTTCATTCATAGGAGACGCACTTCCTAGTTTGAGTCATTGAATTTACACCTGTAGTAGACACACTTCCTAAATTGATAGTTTATTCATAGGAGACACACTTCCTAGTTTGAGTCATTGAAGTTACACATATAGGAGACACACTTCCTAAACTGATAGTTTATTCATAGGAGACGCACTTCCTAGTTTGAGTCATTGAGATTTTACCCATAGGAGACACACTTCCCAGTTTGAGTCATTGAGATTTTACCCATAGGAGACACACTTCCTAAGTTGATTTACACTTGTAGGAGACGCATTTCCTAAATTGATAGTTCATTCATAGAAGACACACTTTCTAGTTTGATTCATTGAAGTTGCACCCCTAGGAGACGCACTTACTAGCTTAAGTTGATTTAAACCTATAGGAGACGCATTTCCTAAATTGATAGTTCATTCATAGGAGACGCACTTCCTAGTTTGATTCATTGAAGTTGCACCCCTAGGAGACGCACTTACTAGCTTAAGTTGATTTAAACCTATAGGAGACGCATTTCCTAAATTGATAGTTCATTCATAAGAGACGCACTTCCTAGCTTGATTCATTGAAGTTACGCCTGTAGGAGACGCATTTCCTCAATTGATGTTCATTCATAGGAGACGCACTATCTAAGTTGATTTTCACCCATAGGAGATGCACTTCCTAAATTGATAGTTCATTCATAGGAGACGCACTTCCTAGTTTGAGTCATTGAAGTTTCATCCCTAGGAGACGCACGTCCTAGGTTGATTTTCACCCATAGGAGATACACTTCCTAAATTGAAATTTCATTCAAAGGAGACGCATTTCCTAGTTTGAGTCATTAAAGTTTCTCCCCTAGGAGACGCACTTCTTGGTCCGGGTCTTTCAGAATACACCTGTAGGAGACACACTTCCTAAATTGAGATTTCACCCGTAGGAGACGCACTTCCTAGTCTTGATCATTTAAATTCACCCCTAGGAGTCGCACTTCCTAGTCTCAGTCATTAAATTCACCCCTAGGAGACACACTTCCTACTTTGGTTCATTCATGTTTTAGTTTAGCAGACGCATTTGCTAGTCAAAGTTTCTTGGTTTTACTCGTAGGAGACGCACATCCTAGTCTAGTCTTTAGTTTAATCTCATCATTGCATCAGTAGTATAAGTGGTTTACAATTTTGCTAACAACTCACAAATCTTCCTAGTGCAAACTGGGGCAAAAAATTTCGTTTGTTTTGTTTGTTTTGGTTGCAGGATCCCACATGGAAAACAAGGGAACATAGAAAGTTTCGGCAATCAGGCGCCCACCTGAAAAACAAAGGAAGACAGTTCAAGTTTCAAGAGAAAGCAGCAAGGTTCAAAGAAAGACAGTTCGAATATTGGCAATCAGGTGCCTACCTGGAGATAAGGGAATTCACTTCAGAATGCAATGCAAGTCAACAAGAAAAGAAGCTTGCGGCAAGAATGCGAGTCAACAGTCCAAAATGATCAACGGAAGAGAAAGGCAAGAAGTTAATACAAACGCAGAAGTTGATGAAAGATGTGGGTTGCTCAAGATATGGCCGAGGTCACAAGCACTAAACACTTGGTCTTGATTTGAAAAGCTGAAGAAGATTGAACCAACACCTGCGGCTAACAAACATTGAGATTCAGATCAGGGTCCGTATGAGGAACCATTCAAGACTCAAGATCAAGCTTCAGAAGACTATAGATAGAAATCTTGTAACTTGTAGTTGACAGGCTTAGCTAGTCTTTTCATGTTTTTGATGTAATAGCAGGATCGCGGACCGGAACCTCGACGGAATGACACCTTACTCGACCGGCTCTCCACCTCAGCATACTCTATCATCTCACGCACTTCTGAACTACACTGACCTGATTCCTTTATAGCCAAGGATATGTAGGCAACCTCGGAGGCAGGGTGCGGTCAAATCTTTAAAAAATGCTTCCCACGGAGTATTCAAACGGGTAAAAATCGCTCGTATCCGCTCACTTTGTCTTTGCACAAAAACTCTTCGTATTTACGAGCAAACTGGGGCAGCTGTGAGCACGTAATTTTTCCCTACATGAAAATAACTCCTAAAAATAGACCAAAATAATTTTTATTGATTTTTAGGTATTTTTCTTTATTTAGTTGCATTTCATACATTTTTAATATTTTTAAAATTATAGAAAAACAATAAAAAGTGTCACATTTTAATTTCATGCCACCTTAGGTTCAATTTGCATTTAGGAATTAATTACATTGAGTTAATTGTATTATTAATCAAAAATAAAAAATTAGTCATTTTTACATAGTTAGATAATTAGCTTAATTTTATAATTTGAATTAATTTAGTAATTTAGTTTAGGTTTTTAATTAATTAAAGAAAGAAAAAGAACAACAAAAAGAAAAGGAAATTGGAAATGGCTACTTTTAAATTGAATTGGGCCACACATTTTAGAAGCCCAAGTTTTCCCTAAACCCAACCCAAACCGGTCAACCCGACCCGACCCAAACACCCAACCCTTGTTCCTAATAAGACCTAACCTAGACTCTAAAGAAAAAGATCGGCCGCAACATAGGGGAGATCAGTAAATCGTCTTCTTCTTCAAGCAAAAATCACAGTAGCCATACTCCATTAAAACACTATTTTTTTCTTCATAACTCCACCATGTAAAACCCAGCAGAAACTCCATTAAAGAGCTCTAAAGTTAGCCATGAAAACTCAGCAAAATTACCATGAAAACGTAGTTGAAATCTCTATCTGAAACAACTCCAAAACTGAGTCCAAAAAATCTGCTGAAAAATCAGTCCAAAAACTCCCAGCGAATCACTTCATTTTCAGCTCCAAATCGCTGCAAAAAAAAACACAGCAGGTCGCCTCTAAAAATCAGCCCCAAAACCCATGAGAGTTAGCCCCAAAATTCAGCTAGAACCTGATGCAAAAAGCAGCCAAAATCAGCGCACAATCATAGTAGCTCCAAGGTTGAGCTCGAGTCCGCCAGCGAGTTTAGGTTCGAGCGAGCTTCGGTCTTGGTTCGTGAGTCCCGAACAAGTTTTATTGATATGATTGCTGTAGAGACTTTGTACTAATTTTAACATTGGAAAATAAATTGGGTGAAATTCTCTTAAAAAGGTTAGTTTATTTGTCTATTGTTTCTATATTACCTGTTGCTTAGTCATTTTCTCTTCTCAAGTAAATGTTCTGTTGCTCCCGATGTGCTTGGTCTTTTGGTTGCCTAAGTTTGATTTAATTAAGCTTTCTATCTCTCTTTAATTAACTATGGAGATCGAGTGATTGGTATCATTTAATTAAAATTCAAATTTGCCATGCTTTGCAAGAATAATGGTTCATCTGTTAGTTGGGCAGTATGTGAAGGCCAATTAAGAATAACAAAATTGGGCTTTAATATTTATTTACACAATGGTATTAACTGATAGTTTTAGCAAGAGGGTTTAAGCAAAAATCTTGTGCAAATGGATTTCAAGGTAGTAGACCTTCCAAGTTTGAGTGGGCCGCTTGGTCAGGAATGAAATGGGCTGCCAATTGACCTTTGGATATAACAATTAATTGGGCTCATTAATTAGTTGAGGTGCGCCAACGTCAAATAAAATCTCAAAAAATGTGGCCCTCATTTAATTGTTCCTCTAAAATTCTTAGAATTCGAGGCGTGTCATTTAGCAAATTTTCCATGGCCCTCGCAAAGTTTAACAACGCGTAGTTGCTTTAGGCACGTATTTAATAATATTACCTTTCTAAACTCGGGTGTGCATTTCATGTGACCCAAATTCAAATCCTTAAAACGTTGGATAAAATGTGTTTCGGACTGCGGGTGCATTTCATATGACGCGATCCAAAGACACGTTTTAAACGACGTTCAATTTTCCTTAAAATTAATTAAAAGCGGTAAATAATTTAAAAATTGCACTATAGGCTGAACAAGTATTAAAATCAGATAATTAAGCTGAATATAACAGTTGAGCGATCGTGCTAGAACCACAGAACCCGGGAATGCCTAACACCTTCTCCTAGGTTAACAAAATTCCTTACTCGGATTTCTGGTTCGCAGACTGTTAAACAGAGTCCTTCTTTTCCTTGATTCAGGATTTTAAACCGGTGACTTGGGACACCATAAATCTCCCAAGTGGCGACTCTGAATCTTTTAATAATATAATTCCGTTTCGATTGTCACTTCAAGTTGGAAATAACTCCTTTTATTACACCCTTCACGGGGTGTAGTAGTAAAAAAGAGGTGTGACAATCGTATCTGATGACAAAAAAAAAGCATATGCACTTCGTAAAAAGGTAGCTCGTTACTGTTTAAAGCAAGGTAACCTTTATCGAAAGATGTTTGGTGGCCCCTTAGCAAGATACATTGGACCTTCTCAAGCGGAATATGTAATGAGAGAAATACATGAAGGACATTGTGGAAACCACGCAGGAGGAAGATCACTGGTGAAAACTTTGATCAGGGCAGGACATTACTGGCCCAAAATGGAAGAAGAAGCAGCGAGTTTTGTGGCTAAATGCGATAAATGCCAGAAATACGGTAATAATATGCACCGACCTACTGAATTATTACATCCGGTTATTGCACCGTGTCCATTTATGAAATGGGAGATGGATATAGTAGGACCATTGCCTCAAGCTAAAGGGCAGGTAAAATTTCTACTCGTACTTACTGATTATTTTACTAAGTGGGTAGAGGCAGGAGCATTTAAACAGGTACAGGAAAAAGAAGTGAAGGACTTCATTTGGCGTAACATCATTTGCCGGTTTGGTGTACCAAAAGAAATTGTATGTGACAATGGTCCTCAATTTATCAGAGCTCAGGTCACAGAATTTTTTCAAAGTTGGCAAATAAAAAGGATAACATCAACACCATATCATCCAGTAGTGAATGGACAAGCGGAATCGACAAACAAAGTTATCATTAATAATTTAAAGAAACGATTGGAGGAATCAAAGGGCAATTGGCCTGAAGTGTTACCTGGAGTGTTGTGGGCATATCGTGCAACCACAAAAACAAGTACATGTGAGACACCCTTTTATTTGGTTTACGGGGCTGAAGCACTTATCCCAGTTGAGATAGGAGAGCCAAACACAAGGGTCTCACAAGCAACGCAAGAGTCTAATGATGAAGAGATGCGGGTCAATTTAGATCTGTTGGAAGGTAGGAGAGAGGTTGCGTTAATAAGAATGGCCGCACAAAAGCAAGTGATCGAACTATATTACAACAGGAAATCAAGTTTGCGATACTTCAAAATTGGGGACTTTGTGCTTAAAAAGGTTTTTCAATCTACAAAGGCAGCCAACGCAGGTAAACTAAGTCTAACTTGAGAAGGACCCTATAGAATTCATGATATTGCAGGAAAAGGAGCATATGAGTTGGAGACAATGGAAGGGAATATACTTCCTTCGCATTGGAATGCTGTTCATCTGAAGGTTATTACTTCTAAGGGAAAACCCATGGTCAGGTATCATTATGTTATATTTTATTTTTTGAATTGTTAAAAATTTGACTAACGATTTTAGATGATAGGCAAAATGCTTACCCGTACTAAATGATGAGTCACGACCTGTAAGGCAAAAATGGAATATACTAAAATTCCTGGCCTAAGGTTACAATAATTCTGATAGAAACATACACGGGTAAAACACTCCTCTTCTATAATTGTACCCCCAAGACCCGTATGTATTTCCTTTTCAGGAAAGGGATCAAGTGAATAAAACTATCAAGTGCTCGAGGCTTCATACTTCAACACTCAAATACTTGGGGGACTATATACAGCCAAGTGTACGTAAAAGGCAAACAAGATTGAGGAAAAATCAAGCCTAAGAAGAAAGTGGAGTGGAAGTTAAAAAGTCAAGGCATTCATCATAGTATTCTTTCCCATGAGAACAATGGAGTCACCTCTCAAACCCTTCCTAGTGTTTTGGAGCTAAGGGAGACCTACTGTACTTCATAAACAGTTGGGGTGTAGACTATATACTAAAACGGGTTATAAGGAAAAACCTCGTATCTATTGTTTTCTATATACTAAAACGGGTTATAAGGAAAAACCCCATATCTATTGTTCTACTTTTTGTAAATTTGTTACAAGAAAAACAGTTACGAGAAAGTTATAGATGTAATTCAAATACATGTAAAGAATGATTCATGACTTGTCAAAGTTAAGAAATAAAAACTTGTTCAAGTTATTTCAGATAAACATGTGTGTTCCTATTTCTTGTATCATATAATAAATGTCATTATGAAGTTGAGACGTCTTCTTCATCAAGTGTTAAAATATAAAAGGGCCCTCTTTTATAAAACTCATGTCATTTAATCACGAGGATAATGAAAGCACTTTCAGAAAATAAAAATACAATCTATTCTTTAAGTTCCTAAAAATAAAAGGCATGAATAGAACATATGGAGGTTTAGAGATATACTTCTTAATATTTTAAAACTAAAGACCAAGTATAAAACTTAGTCGTCGAATGGTTCATACAAAAAGTGCCCCTTAAACAAAGCTTGGGGACTTAAACTTTTAAACTTCTTTAACTAAATGACCAGGAGTTTAAACTACAAAAAATTATCACAAAAAACCAAACACTTTGAACATGGATTTCCAGATCGGCACCTGCAAAAAGGGAAATTTCAAATTATAAAAACTATTTAAGAGGAAGGAACTGAGGAAAGATCATCAACGGGCTCAACTGCAATTATATCATCAGCAACTAAGGATTGATCTTCAGTCATGGTAGTGGCAGTACCCACGGGCAGAACCTCAACTTGGCTAACAACAACAGGAGTGGATGAACTTAAGGAAAGTGCAGCACCCGTGGGAATCTCAACAGACATGAGGACTTCAGAAGCTTCAGATACGGGAGTATCAACCAGAGGAGTTTCGGTTATGAGAGGAGCAGTCTCAGGAGAAGAGAAGTCTTGAGGATGATGTGTTCGCTCAATGGTTTCATTCACCTTAGCCAATTCATGTTCAAGGTCGAAATTTTCTTGGCTCATCTCTATCAAGGTATCACGCCGAGATTTTAGAAAATTCCAACTCACTTCAATATTGGATGACTGCTCGAGAAGTTCATATTCCTTCTCTCAGGCAGTAACCTTACTATTAAGTTCCTCATTCTTAAGCAAAACTAAATCATAAGATGATTGTAGTGAGGAGTGAGAATTTTCCAAGGCATGGATCTTGTCTGTAGAGGCTCGCAATTCATCTTGTGCTCGAGAAAGCTCTTGTGCAACTTCTCCTGCGTGCATTTCCTTTTGACTCAACAGAGCTTTTAAGGCTCCATTCTCCTCGGTAGCCTCGGACAACCGCTCCATAAAGGAAGATTCAAGAAGTTATTTTTCCTTCTTAGACTGGTCTGAAGCAGCCTTAAGCATTGCCAATTTAGAGGTTAGAATTTGAACTTGTTTTTCCAGGGAACTTTTTCCTTTCTCTAAAATTTCCATATCAATCTGTAAACTCTCGAACTGGCCCTTCCAATTGTTGGCCTCCAATTGAGAGTCACGAGCAGCTTCTTCCGCGTCATGAGCAGTTTTCTCTAGGTCAAGAGCCAGTTTCTCTAAAAGAGGAACTCGATTCATAAGCTCAGTACCAATGAGGTTGACCTGTTCATATAAAAAGTGGAGATGAGGTTAAAAGCTTCCAAAGCAAAAGTCTTGATAAAATAAACTAAATAATACCTTCAAACTGGCATGAACAATGTCATTCAAGAGAGTCATATTACTATGACTCTCAAGTTTAGCTTTCTCAATAGGGTCAAAGGTGCAAGCCATGTGTTAGCTTGCCCAGACTTCCTCAAAAGGCTGCCATTAGCGGGAACTTCAATGGTCACACTCCTCATAGCGGAAATTCTACTTGTGAAACCTACTTCTGTGTAATGAACTATGGGAGGAGCGATTATTGAAGGAGGGGCAGTAGAGGAAGGCATGGAAGTAATAGATGAGGGAGGCAAAGAAACAATTACGGGAACGGTAGAGGTAGAAGAAGACAGGGGAAGCTCATCTAAAACCGGTCCTAAAGGACCACTACTAAAACCACTGATAAAAAGCTGGATTATTGAATCAAGAGTATCAGACGGAGTTGAGGTGTCATCATCAATGATCACCTGGGATACAATAGGCTCGGAAAGAGACAGGTTAGGGGAAACATCAATTTCATCTTCAGAGACAATACGTCTCCTGGCTCTCGGTCTCGTTATCAGGGAACCCTCACCTTCTCCTTCGGAATCATCTTCTAAGGTCGATTTTCTTTTCTCAGATCTCAGAGCTATATCTTGATCCGTAGATCCTAAGAATATATCTTGCTCACGAGATGCCAAAACAACCTCGGGAATAACTTTTCGAGTGGCAAAACCTAAAAAACAGAGGGTTAAAAGCCATGACAATGAGGACAATTAAACATAGGTAAGGTAAAAGATAAAAATTCTCACCATGAGTTTTTGGTTTCCAACCATAACGACTGGAGAGGTTTTTCCATATTCTACCTTCCATTGGAGCAACTTTCAATAACTTCTCTACCCAACCACGGATATTGGGTACAAATTCAAAAATACCCATGGTTGCTAAAAAAAAGAAAAGAAGCAAGATAATGAAAGATAGGTAAAGCTGAAAATAAAAAGGCACGAGCGTATTTAATACTTTGCAAAATTCCACTTTTCTGGGAAACGGATGTTCTTTTCACCAACTAAACCCACAGTGGGAGCAGCAACATATCGAGCATACCAGTCGTGGTCTTTATCGTCTTCAGGATTCACCAAGACCCTTTTACTCCTAGCTGCTAAACTGAACACCCCGTTTCGAAAAAATCTAGGGGAATACAGGTGAATTAAGTGGGGGAAAGTGAATCCTACATCTGCTCTTTTAGCGAGATGCCTTAAGCAGGCAACAACTCGCCACACTATCGGTCCAATTTTACCCAAGCACACGTCAAAAAAATGACAAAAGTCTAAAATAACCGGGTCAATGGCCGGTTTAAACCCTAAAGTGAAAGGGTAGGTGTAGACAAAGGAATAGCCTATTATGTAAGAGGAAATTCTTTGATTTGGATTAGGGACAATAATAGGAAAATCTTCAGGCCAATGACATTCCTTTCGAACTATGGGTGATAAAACACTTGTAATTTGAGTGGGATAGAGATCAACACGGTTTAATGCGGCAACTTGAGTTTTTAAAGATTCTCTATCGTGATAAAAGAAAAAATCAATCGGGATTATTTCATCCACCAAGGGTTCACGCATTGGTTCAGAATCCTTATCTCGAGAAGAGCTCCTCTGAGAGTACGAATCCCTAGTCCGAGAAGAAGGGCCAGAACTAGAAGGGGGAGTTGAAGTGCCACCACGAACAGATCCTAAGTTGCATAATCTACCTCCTCTTCTATGCCTTATCGGAGCATTAGGGAAGTTACTCAGAATAGGAGTTTTTCTAGGGTTAGAACTCGAAGAATCCATGGATGTAAATATTGAAGCAAAGCAAGAAATAATTCGAAGTAAAAGTGTTCAATACGCTTTATGAAGAACAAGACAAAAAGAGGGGCTATATTTATACTATTGGGAAAAAGTACGATGATGAAGGAACCGCAATGATGATAACTGATACTTCGTAAAAAAAATTGCCGAAAAGAAAGCCTAAAGAAAGTGCTGCAAAATGGTGTAACCAATGAGGAAATGACACATGTCTAGTGCATTAAAAGGAAGTGACATTTGAAGCGTCAACTTTATCAGAGCATTAATGGTGATAAAAATTCTCCTTTAATGAATTTTACTTCCCAAGTATTCAAACTGATGAATAAATGGAAAGTGGGGGGCTATCTGTATTGGGGAAATTGTATGCATGGTGACGTGTCATGACACGTGGTGTAAACAATAGGTGATAATTGGTCTGAGAATTATAGACTGGTTCGGACAAGAAAAGAGGTACGATACAAAAAGACTAAAAGGGGAGGTACGAGACAGAAGGTTAAAAATAGGTACGAGATAAGAGGCTCAGTAACCCCGTGCCTATTTAAGTTGACCCCGTACCTATTTAAGTTCAATTACCTACGAGTAACGGGAAGAATAATGAATCGGGCTAAACGAGAAGGTAGCAATACCGCATTTCAAGAGTAATAAATGTTGGAACCGCTAAAGAATATTTCTATTCAATGTAATGATTATGTAACGTATCATTTAATGTCATTAAATATTTATAATAGCCTCATTATGACTTAGATGTAACGGACATCCCTAAAGATTCCCAAAAAAAGATCTATAAAAGGGGAAATAAGTAATCAATTTAGACACAAGTTACTACTGAAATACATTCTGATTTACTAGCTTACACATTTGAGTACTACGAAATTCCCTTCTTTATTTACTTTTTTCGATTATCAGTAACCCGATTCTTCTAAATTCTAGCTTTGACTAAAAATCTATTTTTTGGTTAAACAATAATTCCATAGCATGATCACTAAGCATTCACTTTCTCCAACTTCAAACAACTGTGTAATTGTACCTGTTTCATAGATCAACCAGTTAAAACTAGAAGAAAAAGAAATTAGAAAAAGAATTGCATTAAAAGCAATTAATCGGCATATATATTTAATTGCCACATTTCTTGCTGAAGTGCGTTACCACCTAATCTAATAGTTTAAGCTTTTAGATGAGATAATTGTATACTGCAATATATTGTACGCATCACCGTGTGCTCTTTAACAGTCCAAAATTTTAGAAGAGACGGTCACATACAATTCAAAAATATTCTCAAAAAAAAAAAAGAGGTAAAGGTAAGAAGATACCTATGGTCATTGCAGAAGGAAGTGCATATTGCAAAAGAAGAACAAAGTGGTATAAGGAATCTGATCCGACCAACCCAACATTGACAAAAACAATGCCACACAATGGCAAGGCCACATACCTCACTACCTGAACTCCTACTCTAACCCAAATTCTACTGCTGATTTTTAAGTCCTGCCATTGAAATTAATACAAGAATATCAGAAAATCGACAAAAGAATAAAATTCATTACATCTATTTTAAAGATATTACCTCTAAGTCTAAGAAGATGTTCTCCAACTATCAATGTCATGGCTGGTATTGTAGCTTCTCTGCGTTATCACAACACGGTGCATTTTGAGTCGTCAACGTCTTAATGGTTATAAGTGTGATCTTATTGTATTTATCGTCTCTGACTATGAAACAGTGACAGCTAAGTTTAATTAGTAAGTTCATTTGATTGAATACGTGTCTTCATACCCTAACAGAGATGTAGAGCTTTGAATCACGTGTAGTGGAGCTTCATTTCCAATCATTATCTTTCTTAACAATGACACAACACCAATCAAGATTCCGACAATCTGTAATATTAATGTCAAGTGTCAGTTCAAAGAATTAATGATATAGCTATTGAGAATCATCCGGAGAAAACATAAAAGTAGAAATATAAATTAGTAACGTGATCATATATATCGTTGCAATAGTAGAAAGCGGGGCACATAGCATTTTCAAATTGATTCTTTCAGCCCAAATATTGATATGATGTTTCATTTTTCTAACAAAAGGTTCCTGTTGAACATTCAAAACCGTGTTTGGTAAATATAAACAAGAGAAAAGGGTAATGGGGAGAAAGTGAAAGAACAAAAGCAAAAGAATTATAAAAGAAATGAGGAAAAGAGAAACCTTTTCTGTATCTTCAAACATAATGAGAGGCAGTGCAAGTTGAGCTTCGTAATCCTGATCAGATTTTATGTTGTACTTTGAAGGAAAAGAATCTATACAGCTTTCAGAAATAATGTTTGTGGTACTATGTTTGATTCCACGTGGTTGAAGGATGTTGTAGATATAAGTCCATATATAGACTGTACCAATCTTCATTATTGACAATCCAGCCAAAACAAAAAAGAAGAAGAAGTGATTAATTAAAGTTTATTGTTCTATAATTCACGAGTTATTTGGAAAAATGAAATGAGAAAGAATGAAATTTGAGAAAAATTAATTATGACATGCTGATATTAGAGTTTGAGCTATTGGTAATGACTAATTAGGTCAGTAAGCTATGTAGTTACCTGCAGCACAAGTAATGACGAGGCCATGGTGTTGTTGAGGAGTTTTTGTGATTTTCACAAGTATCCAACCCAGTACTGAACCAATAGTAAATGTGATCAGTATGTTTACAGGTATGAACCATCTACACATGAAATTACCATAGAGCAAAATAGCTTGATTCAGAGCCAGAAAAAATATGAAGCTAGGACTTAAAAAATACTAGCAGGAATTGAAAAGATTGAACATTTACAATGTGATTATGTTACCCACTGTTATCGTTTCAGCTAAGCTGCTTGCCACCATCGCCGGTGTAAAAACATAAAATAAAAGCTGGTCCAATCAAAGTTCTAACAACACTTTAGTGAACTTTCAATAATAATAGTAGTAATAGTACTTTTTGTTTTTTCTTTATAAAATTTTATGAATAAAGGCGTGTTTAATATGATAGAAGTTATTCTTATTGTTCAAAATATATTTTTGGTGAGAAAGTCATTTTTTGGTATTTGATTAGTGTATCGATAGAAGGAAACATATTTTCATCAGTATGCGCATAAGTTATTTCCCTTGCTAGTAATATTTTGAGAAAATGCATAAATACCCCATTCAACATGTCCTGGAAAGTCATTTACATACCTTAACTTTACGGGTATCCTAATACCCCACTATTGTTTAAAGAAATATATTTATTTACCCCCTCCTAAGGCCTAGCCCAACTATAATAATTTAAGTTGACAACACGCGCTTTTATTATGAATCCACGTATTTAAATCCTTCCGTTATAGCCATTATACTAGAAACTATCTGAAAAGAGTTTGAAAACTGGTTTTTGAGAATTTTCTTATTCGTGAACACGACGGGGGTCTCACGAATGCGAAGAGGAGTCATCTGGGCAGTGTATAAGTGTAAGAAATGGTTTTGGCTCATTTCATCTCATTTCCTCCATAGGAGCCGACATAGGAGCGATCTTGCTCTGCATTTTTATTGCACATGCACATATACTTCTAGTGGCCTACTGGGCGTAGTAGCATGGATGATACTGGGACTAGGTGAGTTGCAGTACTCGAGGCAACCCGCAGCTAGTATAGTCTCTTTCAGTGTATTGTATTTACTTTTTGTCTAATTTGTATTCCGGACAGATGTTGTATTGTATTGTTTCTTAGAAATAGCTCATGCACTTGTGACACCAGGTTCTGGAGATGTCTATGGGTTTATTCAGAAATTTTAAAAAGTTGTTAAAAATTTCATTATTTATTCAATGGAATTTATTATGTATTGTTTCAACGTATAAAAGAAGTAGTTTCGAAAATATTTAAAATGAGAATTTAATTAAGTATTTTGGTGGGCTTGCCTGACAGCGGTGTCCGGCTCCATCACGACCCTTAATAGATTTTGGAACGTGACAAAATTGAAAAGTGTTTTCATGGAAATTTTAAGGCTAACTAAATATTAGTAATAATGTTTAACTACTAGTTGGATCTAAGTAATAGGAAGTTAAAAGTAAAAATATTAGAGAAAATGCATAAATACCCCATTTAACTTGTCCTGGAAAGTTATTTACACATCTTAACTTTACGGGTATCGTAACACCCCACTATTATTTAAAGAGCTGTATTTATTTACTCCCTCCTAAGGCCTGGCCAGCTGTGCATGTTTGACAACTAAATTGAGCGCGTCCTTACTCTTTTAATCGTTGAAAACACCCCAAAAAAAAGAAATAAGTAAATGTTTAACTTTAATATAACCCAACCAACGGTAAAATCCCCTATTTCCCAATATTTTACCAAATCCAATTGAAGAATCCTAATTTCTTCTTCTAATTTCTGCCGAAAATCCCTCAAATTTCCCTTTTTAAGTTTTAATATTTGAAGGCAAAGGTTAACCTTTCTCCTTCCTAAGAACCCTAATTTCTTTTTTTTAGTATTGTTATGCCTTTGTCCTAAAATTCAAATATCCGATTTTTGAATGCAATTGCAAATTATCTGACTTTGATATTGTCTTGTTGTGTTGTAGTTGTTCCAATGCCTTCAAAAAGCTTGAATTTGACAAGGCTTTGCATGGAAGAGGAAAAAAATGAGTCAAGTGGAGAAATTCGATGCAACCATGGCTATGTGTTGCCTTTGTTAACAGCTTGGACCCCTCGTAACCCAGGAAGAAGATATTGGGTTTGTCCATACTATGGGGTAAATGATTGTTAAAATTCTTTCACTAATTGAGTTGTGAAAAATTATCATTCATTAATTTTCTTTTGTTATTCATCTTAGGGTCCACGATCTATTAATTTTTGGGTTTGGAAGGATTCCGAAATTGATCCTAGGTCCAAATTTGTTATTCCAAAATTGCTTGACAAAATGGGTAAACTTGAGAATACATTAGAAGGCTTTGAAAATCTTGCCAAGCCGACGACTACTTTAAAGGATGAAAATAGCAAAGAGGACAAGATGAAAAAGATTGACGCTCAATTGGTAAAATTGCAAGATGATATGGAGAAGATGAAAGAGAAAGGAAAGAAGTGGAAGAGTAAAACTAAGTCAAAGAGTAGGGAAAATGTACTTTAGTTCGTTATATTGGGGATGTGTATTATTCTTGTTGCTTGTGGGTATCCAGGAATCTCATTGAAAGAAGATGCAATGAGGTTGCCATTGTGAATCTAGTTTTTTCATCTCAATATGAAAGTAGTTGTTGGTTATATGATTTATTTTGTATGTTTACAATGGAACTTTTATTTGAATGTAAGTCTTTTATAGTTTTGTCATCTCAATATTTTGTAGTATTCTCATCTCAATATGTATTTGTAGTTCTTGCTTATCAAATGTTATTTCAATACACCTTACCAAATGACTCCAAAGTTTGTACTTATCGAAGGTTTAGAATAGAGATGTATGAAGGAACACATTTCATGGAAAACACACATACTATCAACCTGTACAAATAATAGATCACTAAAATATCATATATGCCTTTGTTGCATAAAAGTCACAAAATGAGTTTACAAAACAACTGTTTGTTTTCATTGTAGCAGCAGCAAAACATAATTGCAGTCGATAGCACCAAACAGAATTGCAGTCTGTTACAAAGTAGTCTATAGCTACCTACATTTACTTATCAAAATATAGAATTGCAGTCTATAGCTACTTCAAATTTTTTGCATACTTCGGTCTATTGCAATACAGTTATCAAACAAAATCAAAGCTTCATCAGCTGGGTTGATTTGCAGTGGTGCTTTCCTGGCTCAACTTAGCAGCCCTAGACCTTGTTTGAATTATCAAATAAAACCAAAAAAAAAGAACAAATAGGTTGAGCAGAAGAACCAGAATTGACCAAAGAAAAAAAACAAAAAAGAAAAGAGAAGAGGGAGATGAACATCAGAATAAAATTTAATCAAATAAAATAAAGAAAACAAGAAGGAAACATATCAACTAAGTTGGAATTCGAACTGGTACCCTGACCCTCTGACTCCTTGAATTTGACGACGGAATAGGGCTTAATCGAGTGTTCTCAAACAAGAACACACAACTAAAGTCCATCACGACCTCAAACCTTCAACCATTTAACCGATTTGGGGTTTAGGAATTTTAGAGTTCATTTTTCAGATCCAGATTCGAGGGGTTTCAAGGGTGTTCGAAGCCTCTCAATTATTGAAGTTGCCTTGTTGTCATAGCTTCTTTACCCTTTCATTTAACACCTCGTGGTGGTTGATGGCCTAGATCTCCATTTACTTCTGCCGAGGACCTCACATCCTTAAAGTTTGTAGATGACATTCCAGGCTGCCAAAACCCAACAGAAAATCAGACAACTAAAATCATCTAAATATGAGAGTTTGTGTTAGACTTACATTTTGAATTTTGAAGCCACTTTGAGTATGTAAAACACCCATCCCAACCATCCTTGGTTTCTTAAATTGTGTTCTTACATCAGTGTTAGTACCAACATCCTACATAAAACAATCAAAATAAAAAATCTGGTAATTATTTAAAAAAGAGAAAGAAGATATTAAAGGGAAGAATTTCACCTTTTCTTTAGCACCTTTTGGCCTGCCCCTTCCTCTTGCAGTACTTTGCTTTGGTGGCTTTGAACTACCAACACTTGTAGACACAGAACTTGCTGAGGTTGAAACAGTATTACTTCTAGCAGCCTTTGCACATCCCCTCTTGTTATGACCCTTGTTATGATAATTGCTACATCTCATTTCCACTCCACTTTTGGATAATTTTCCTGTCTTGTTTTCACCGGGCTCTTTTCCTCTAACCTTCTTTGGCCTTCCAGGCATCTTCTCGACAGTAGGTGGTATAACAGTTGAGTTTTGTGACTTTGCCCACATATTCATACCCAAGACTGGCTGAAGAAAGTAACTGTATATTTTTATGTAAGTTGCATTACTGTACCAATGAGAAATATAGTTTATAGGCTCTAGATTTTTAAAATGCAGGGCAGCAACTACATGAGCACATGGTATGCCTTTTAACATCCAAGCTCTGCAGGTGCATGTTTGCCTGTTGATGTCCGCCAAATGTTTCACTTCACTAGCACCTGATCCTTGCTTCACTTTAAATCCATACTCACCATTCTAGAAAATGTTACATTTCATTGACCTTTCTGTGTTCTCTTCTAAGACTTTCATGGCCATTGGTGAAAAATCAGTAATCCAAGTGTTTCCAAACTGTCTTAGCTGACCTATTCTATTCATCATCTTCACCCTTATTTCTTCAAGCATTGTCACTATAGTCTTCTGCCTTGCTGCCAAAATCCAAGCATTGAAACATTCTGCCATATTATTGTCAACACTATCAGACTTGCAGAATGTGTTGAAATACACCTTGCTCCATCTTTCAATGTTGTAGTACAACAGTTCATCAACTATGTTAGTCCCCAATTTCTTCATGTCATCCAGATTTTTCTTCAACTCCCACTCATAGGTAGACCTTGCACACCTCCAGAAGTAGTTCCTTCTCTCTATGCCCCTCCATTTGTTAGACCAGTTATCTAGGATGTGCCTTGCACACATCCTATGTTTAGAATTTGGAAGTAGGTCTACTATAGCATTCTCAAGCCCTTGAAAAATTAACAATGGTAGTTAGTTTTAAGTGAAACAATAGCAGAAAAAGAGTGAAAGAAACTACAAGTGATTACCTTTTGTATGTCTGTTATTATGGTCAGATTTGTACCATCTCCAAGCTGAAGATCACTCTTTAACATGCTGACAAACCACCTCCAAGTGTGCATATTTTCAATCTCAACAACAGCCCAAGCAAATGGAAGCATCTGATTATTTCCATCTTTGCAAACTGCTACAAGTAGTTGGCTTCTACATACACCTTTTAAAAAACATCCATCCAATCCAATGCATGGCCTACAACCAGCTAAGTATGACTTCTTCATTACCTCATAACAAATGTAGAACCCAACAAACATTTTCTTCCCACCTTCAAAAGTTTCCTCACTAAGTTTCACTACACATGTACTACCTGGATTAGATCTAAGCAACTCATCCCTATAATCTAAAATCCTGCCATACTCCAGTTTATGATCACCCATTATCTCTTTCAATACAATACTTTTTGCCTTCCTACAAACTGTCCTCCCAACATATAATCCTAATTTCTTTCTAATCAACTCTTGAAACTTGAATATTCTAATGTTAGGTTGTTCTTTTATCCTCTCATTGAACCTTTTAGCCAAGAACTTTGAATTACATAGCTTGTTTCTGTTAGTAGGGTCACATTTGTGAACTGGATTGTAGTTCTTGACTACAAAATCCTTAGTCCTAGAATCATAACTAGCAACTAGAAGCCAATGACAGGATGCTTTCTTGCACTTAACCCTCACCCTTGTAGGTTCATTTACATACTTTTCTATAGAAATCTTTTGTTGAACATCATATTTAGTTACAGCTTCTATGAAATCTCTCAAACTTGCAAATGCAAGTCCAGTTTCCCAAGCTATTTTCTTGCAAGTCTTGTCAGATATTACTCTTCTTTTAGTCTTTCTTCTTCTAGCTTTAACTTTCTGTTGAACCTCCCTTCATCTTCATCATCAACATCATCTGGATCTGTCTCACAATTAGCAGCTTCATCTGAGAGGTAATAAGGCTCATCACCACCTATCTTACCTTCTAAACTCTTTTTCTTCCTAGCTTCATCAGTGCTGCTACTAGATTCAGATGAGTTTGATTCAGATGAGGAGTTTGAACTATCATCAGTAGTAATAGCTATGGGCACACTATTATTGGCACTATTTTCAGCAATATTGGATGCCTTTTTAGAAGTTACCAAACCCTCACAGTCCCCCACATCTTGACCAGATTCCTTCTCAAAAGTAACATTACTATCATCCACAACTTGGCTGACATATTCTAATGGGGGGGGGGGTCCACTACAGGTTCTTCANACTTTAATTACTACCAAAGTAGGACAATTAGGTAATCTAACATAAATAACAGCAGAAGAAGCATTGTAACCAAACTCTTTTACATAACCTAAAAACTCAAAATATGAGAACATATCAACATCTACATCAACACAATGAGTAATCATCCCACCAATATAATCCTCCACTGAAAAGGAATGTAAATTATCCATGGAGATTTTTCCACCATGAAAAACCTTAGTGTAACAAGTACAAAAGATATTGAAATACCTAAATATAGTAGAAAATAAACTAATTAAGGATGAGAAATAATTACTATTAGACCCCTACATAAGAGGTCAGAATACATGCAACAAGAAAAAACTGAAAATTGTTTATTATTACACCTTAAAAATTGTATTTCTGTTCCACGATTTTACATTGAAAACACTACAGTGAATAAATTTGAAGCAAGTTCAAAACCCTAGATATAGATGTTATTAAACAAACTAAAACAGAGATAACATTTAGGGTTGATGATAGAAAAGGCTAGGTTTGATGTGTTTACCTCCAAACTAAAACAAAGAGAACGTTTGCACTTGATTCTTCAGAGACCTTCAACTTCGAACTGGTCTTCAACCAAATCGTCAAATGAAACAATTAAGAACAGAAGGAAAGGACCAGGAACAACGAAATCGAAGGATTTTGCAAAGGGTCCCTTTGTCATACTTTGATGACCCTTGTCATTACTGTGGAGGACCACATTCATGGAAAAATTATTTAAATTCTCCCGGGGATGGATTGTGCACACAATCTCAAACCCATGAGTGGAGTATTTGTTTTTTTGTAAAAAACTCCAAATGAAAAATGGTTTAATATTTTGAAAACTAGACACCAAGATATAAAAATTTCATATTTTGGAAATTTCTCAATTCCTTATAAATTTTGAGATATAAGCTGCCAAAGTTAGCCCTGTGCAACACAAATGTTTTCTTTATCTTCCCGGACAGCCTGTAGTATACCAGCCATAACGTTTTGTACACGCATCCAAATGCTAAATACTTTAGCTTTATGAAAACAATTGTTATTTTTGGATGATCTCGAAATTCTTTATAGATTGCGAGATATGAGCCTCCGAAGTCAGACCTATGCAACAGAGATTTTGTTCTTCGCGCGAGGATCCCTTCATAAACGCGGAGAACAAAGTCCCTGATGCAAAATCCTTCTTCGCGAAGGCGAGAGGATCCTCGCGAACGCGAAGAACAACACCAGGTACCAGCATCAGCTATTGCAAAACAGCCCAAAATGATTCGAAATCACCCCGAAACACACCCGAGGCCCCCCGGACCCCATCCAATCACACCAACCAGTCCCATAACATAACACGGACCTGCTTGAGGCCTCAAATCACATCAAACAATTCTAAAATCATGAATCTCACTCCAATTCAAGCTTAGTGAACTTTAGAATTTCAAGCTTCTATATTCGATGCCGAAACCTATCAAATCACGTCCGATTGACCTCAAATTTTGCACACAAGTCATATTTGACATTACGGACCTACTCCAACTTCCAGAATCGAAATTCGGCCCCGATATCGAAAATTTCACTTCCGGCCAAACTCCTCAATATCCTTCAATTTTCTATATTTAGCCAAATGACTCCAAAATGACCCACGGACCTCTGAATTCACTTCCGATCGCGCTCCCAACACCAGAATCGCCATACAGAGCTATTCCCAGACTCGAAATCCCAAACAGACATTGATAACACTGAAATGCACTTCAACCCAAACTTATGAAATTCTTCCAAAAATGCTAACTTCCACAATAGGTGCTGAAATGTTCCCGGGTCTTCCAAAACCCGATCCGGACATACGCCCAAGTCCAAAATTATCATACGAACTTGCTAGAATCTTCGAATCCAGATTTTGAGGTCGTTTACTCAAAAATTTAATCTTAGTCAATTCTTTCAACTTAAAGCTTCTGAAATGAGAATTCTCTTTCCAAATCAACTCCGAACTTCCTGAAATTCAATTCCGAGCATGCGTACAACTTATAATACCTGAAGTGAAGCTGTTCATGGCCTCAAACTGCTGCACGACGCGCTATAGCTCAAAACGACCGGTCGGGTTGTTACAAATTTGCTAATATTGTTATTGATCTTTTAAAAAAAATTTAAAAAATATTTTTTATTAATCGACCAAACACCAAAAATATTTGACACGAAAAATGACTACCGTCAAAGTAAATAAGTGTTGATGAAAAAAGAAAATTACACTGTTCAAATGGTGCCTTTTAGAAGATCCTAGGAGATTAATACGTTCAAGTGAAAGGAATAAGACAACAACAGTTATGATCAGAGTTTTAAGAACATGCATTAATGCCACGACGAACAACTCTAGGAATCCCATGGATTGCTGATGCTGATTGTTGTTGGAGGAGTTCCTCTATTTCTCTGCAAAAAGAAACTCTTTTTCAACAAAATTTGCATGTACTACTATATTTATAACTCTTGAAATGTGTCCCCGTATCCCACGTGGAATTACACTGAATTTGTTATGGAATTTTTGAAAGTAATCAAATTGATGTTACTCAATTATAAGTTACAAGTGTCTGAAATTTATATAATTTTAACACTTTATCAAGTCTTACGTTTTGATATGATGCTTTCTTTTTATAATTAATTTAATTAATATGTTTATTCGCTACTACTATTACAATACATAAGCTCAAACAATATATTGCGTGCCTCCATTCTAAAAAAGATGGAAAGGTAGTAATATTAAGAAGTCAATATATCTAATTTTTAAATAAATTTGGAGATCAGATTTCTTAACTTCTCTAAATATAAACTTTATATATTTAGATACTAAAAGAGAATATACAAAAGAATTTATTATAGGTATAAATATTTTTAAATATCTAAAAGTCTAAGAGAAAAAAGATCAGTAAAAATACTAGCTGCTGAACAAAGAAACAAGAGATTGATTCAGTGGTACTTACCGCTAGAATTGTGGATAGAAGATGAAGAAGAAATGAGAGAATATGCAAAGATAGAAAGGCAACAATGAAGAGAAATTTTCTGTGTATTATCTCTATGTACAATACTGTATTTATACAAACTACAGTATAATATACTCACTAACCTCCTTAACAATCCACTAACTGACCTAGGATAAATAGACTAATCTACCCTTAACTAACTAACTAACTTCAAGTAATGCCTTTATTCTCAACACTCCCCCTCAAGCTAGGTGGTGTAAACACATCAACCACACCTAGCTTGGAACTTAAGTATTCATGTTGAACTTTGGTTAGCCCTTTTGTTAACAGATCTGCCTGCTGCTCTTTTGTGCTGATGTACTCTGTTCTGACCAATCCTTGTAGCATTTTCTCCCTTATTAAATGACAATCTATGTCTATATGTTTCGTTCTTTCATAAAAAAAACTGGGTTGGCAGCAACCTGTATTGTTGCCTTGTTATCACAGTAGATATCTACAGGTAGCTTTACTTCAATCCCAATTTCTTTGATTAGTCCAACTAGCCATACAAGCTCAGCAACTGTAGCTACTAAACTCCTGTATTCAGCTTCTACAGAGCTTCTGGAGACAGTTGTTTGCTTCTTTGACTTCCATGAGACCAAGGAGTCTCCTAGCTTGATCAAATATCCTGTCACATATTTTTTGGAGTGTTGACAAGTAGCCCAGTCTGCATTACAATAGGCTTTTAAGGTTACTTTACTGTTGCTTGACAATAGAAGTCCCTATCCTAGATGATTTTTGACATAACAATCCTTGTAGCAACTTCCATTTGAGAGTTCTTAGGTTGCTGCATGAATTGACTCAGTGTTGTACACTGAATGCTAGGTCAGGTCTTGTCATGGTTAGATAGAGTAACTTCCATATCAACCTGTGATAAACCCTTGGGTCCGGTAATAGTTCATCTGGCTCACCGCTTGTTATTCCAATGTGATCATCATATTCCTTGGTAGTTAGTTTGGTATTTATCTCCAAAGGTGTTGCAGCAGGTTTGGTTGCACCAAGTCCAAGCTCTGAGATAAGCTCCAATACATACTTTCTTTGATGCATAAGGATGCCTTTCTCATATCTTGCAAATTCTACACCCAGGAAATACTTCAATTCCCATAGGTCCTTCATCTTGAAAGCCTTCTGCAGTGCTGTCTTAGTGTTTTCAATTATCTTCAGTTATGAACCAGTAATCAACATGTCATCTACATAAACTAGTACTACTGTTGTACCTTCTATGGTTCTTTTTACAAACAAGGAATAATCATGCTGACTTTGAATGAAACCAAATGTGCATAGAGCTTCAGTAAGCTTCTCATTCCACTGCCCGGGAGCCTGCTTAAGGCCATATAAGGATTTAATGAGCCTACATACTGGTTGTGACTCCCCTGGCTCTTGAATCCTGGAGGCAGTTGCATGTAGATTTCATCAAAGAGATCTCCCTACAAAAAGGTAGTATCCACATCCATTTGATGAATGTGCCAATGTTTAGCAGTTCTTACTATCACCATCTTCACCACTGGGGAAAATGTTTCCTGATAGTCAATGCATTCCTGTTGACTGTAGCCTTGCCTTGAACCTTTCTATTTCCCTTGAGGCCTTGTACTTTACTCTATATACCCACTTACAACCAATAGGAGTTTTACCCTCTAGAAGTGATACAATATCCCAAGTATGATTGCTCTCTAGTGCTTCAATCTCATATTTCATAGCTTTCACCCACCTAGGATCTTGACAGGCTTCAGTAAATGTAGTAGAGTCAACTATGGAAGAGAAGGCAGACAAGTATGATTGACACTTTGGTGACAATCTACTATATGACACATAGCTTGCTATGGTATAGGGGACTGAGGTATGCACATTTAGAAACACAAAATCTTTCATCCATATATGTGGACATTTCTTCCTGGAACACCTCCTAACTTCTGTTGTAATAGGTGCACCAGTAGGTTGTTTTGCACCAGTAGATTGAACTTCTTCAGAGTTTTGATGAAAACTTTGATGTTGTGATTGCACTATGTGTGGTAATACTGCCTACTGAAGCTCCTCTAATCCTTCTTCCTGTTGGATTACCCTTTGACTCTCCTCACTAGCATCAGTGGTGAACATATCTTCCGCAAATGAATTGGTCTCTCCATCATTAGAAGGATGAGTACTATCAGATGTATGAGATACAGGAGCCATGACCCCTATTGCAGGGACATAATTATAGATTGGTTCTGATTGTGGAGCAAAGATAGAAGATTGCTGAGACTTGGAATGTTTAAAGGGAAAGATGTCTTCCCTGAATATAACATCCCTACTGACAAAGAAAATATTTTTAGCTAGATTTAAAAGAATGTATCCTTTTTGTGTGCCAGAATAGCCCATTAGCACTGCTGGTATTTCCCTGCTCATAAATTTGTCCTTATCCATTGTTGCATAACATAGACACCCCAATACTCTTATGTGTTGTAGTGAAGGACTTTTTCTGTATAACTTCTCAAAAGGAGTTAATCCACTTAGAACTAGTAGGCATTCTATTTATGATATATAAAACATTCAACACACAATGGCCCTAATACTTGAGAGGGATATGAACTTGGAATCTCATAGCGCTGCCAACTTCTATGATATATCTATGCTTCCTTACAGCTACTCCATTTTGCTGAGGGGTATAGACACATGTTGTCTGATGAGTTATTCCAAGCTCTTTGAATAAACTTGCACAAATTAAGCTAGTGAATTCTGTGCCATTGTCAGTTCTAATTACTTTAACACTATTACTGAATTGATTCTTCACATCGAGCATAAAATATTTTAGTACAGCACACACATCTGATTTTAGTTTAAAAAGAAACAGCCAGGTCATTCTGGAAAATTCATCCACCAAGGTTAAGAAATATTTATTTCCATCAAATGTTGATACCCTATAGGTACCCCATACATAAGCATATAGTAAATCAAAACAGTGAATACTTTTAATATTACTACTAGGAAATGGAAGTCTGGTATGCTTACATAAGGGACACACATGACATTTGTTCACTACATTGACACAATTATCATGTTTTATTGTGAATAGCTTCTTCAGAATTATATGAGGCACATGACCTAAACTATCATGCCATAGGCTGACGTTAACTTCTCCTTTATTCTTCAAGTGTGTATCAACATTTTTAGATATATCGACTGCCAAGGCCTTCTTAGTGTGATTCTCAGCTGCCTGTGGGCTTAGGATGTATAGACCTACTATTTATTTACCAATATCCTTCACCTTCCCATTGTAAAGATCCTGAAATAGACAAAAGTCAGGATAAAATGCAACACAACACTGCAAATCCTTGGTTAGCTTCGAAACTGAGAGCAGATTGTATCTAATCTGTGGAACATATAGGACATACCTAATTATGATCCTTGCTGATATTGGACAAGTACCAATGTGTGTGACTAAAGCCACATCTCTATTAGGTAAGTGTACCTTTCTAGGACTATTATATTTAACTTCTTCAGTAGTGGATAGTAGCTCATGTGTCAATTATCCATACTTGAGAAGGTTTATTGACAGTATCTACTAGAAAGACAATACTGGTACCTGTTGCACTAGTCATATTTGCGGAAGAAGGTATTCCTGAACTTTTGTTTAGCATGTGCAATATTTTCTCATATTGCTCCTTTATGAAAGAGTAGGCTATAGGCTGTTGAAAGTTGTTGCTGGTACTTGGAGATTGTTTCTGCATCATTATTTGTGGTTGAGTTTGCATCAACTAGTTCTGCATCTGTGGAGAGATCTGAGGTTACATAAAACTGTTCTGATTTGATTCATTGGCTAACACATTGTATACATATGTTCCCCTTTTCTTCTTGGACTTAAAGCCTTGTGGATAACCAATGAGTTATCAATAATTTTCTTTACTGTGACCTTTCTTTCTACAGTATTCACAAAATTCGTTGTTGTTTCTCCTTGGCTTTTGATAATTCCCAGTTTGTTGAAAATTGTTGGGCTGAAAGTCGTTAGGTTGAAAAGTTGGTTGAAAACCACCAGGCCTTGTGGTAAGCAATGCAGTTGACTTATATTTTTCAGGCATAACATTAGACTGTAAATGAAAATTCACTATTGTAGCATCTATGGATTTTTTACTCTTATCACTTATGATCATAGATGTCACGACCCGGATTTTTTACCCTAGGAGTTGTGATGGCGCCTACTAATGAGAGCTAGGCAAGCCAAATCCTTAACTAATTACTTTATTAACCATTTACTCCTTTTTAGCAATTATAAAGTGATAAACATGATAACAGCGGGAAATTAATAAATAAGCGGAAGACAACAATAAAATAACTGAAATCTATGCCTATTACACCAAACTAAACCTTAATCACCCAAAACCTGGTGTCACAGTGTCACAGACGGTTTAAGAATGCTAAATACAAAGTCTGAAAGTAAATACACACTATCTCAGAAATGAAGAGATTAAACAGGATTATAAAGGATAGAGGAGACGACGGGCCTATGGACGCCAGCAGGGCTACCTCGGAGTCTCGGTGGACTGAAGGATAACTCCCGATCTACAGCTGATGATCAAAAGCTGCTCCAGGATCTGCACACAGTGCAGAGTGTAGTATCAGCACAACCGACCCAATATGCTGGTAAGTGTCTGGCCTAACCTCTGCGAGGTAGTGATGAGGCTAGGACCAGACTCCAGATAAACCTGTGCACTTATATACATATACAATGGAAAATAGACAAAAATAAACATTTTAAATGGGAGGAAACATGCTTCGAGGATAGCAGATAATACAGAACTTCAAGAGAAAGAATAAGGAAAACCAACAATTTAACTCTAACATGGATAAGGGAAATAGAAACAGATTTCACTGTCAGTACATATCTCGTTGCAGGCATGCAACCCGATCCCATTTCTCATATTTCCGTGGTAGGCATACCACCCGCTCCCATTTCATCAAATCTCGTGGTAGGTGTACCACCCGCTCCCCTTTCTCTATAACTTGTGGTTGGCATACCACCCGCTCCCATTTCATCAATAACTTGTGATAGGCATACCACCCGCTCCCATTTCATCAATAACTTATGGTAGGCGTACCACCCGCTCCCATTTTATCAATAACTTGTGGTAGGTGTACCACCCGCTCTATTTCATTCAAACACAATATCACAATAAAATTCCGGCAAGGGAACAAAAGAAACACAGAAATTTCCCGGCGAGGGAACAACAATATCAAACCGACCATCCCGACAAGGAAGAACCAGCTATAACCAATCCTAGCTCAACTCCTACTCAGTCCAATTAATATCAATACTCAACACGAGAATAAATTAAATCTTTACTCAATATCAAGAGTCATCAATTAAAACATCCGAAGTGTCATTTAAGAACACAACAACTATCAACTTAAGACTCACAGTCATGCTCAACACCAACGTATAGATACTCGTCACCATGCCTACACGTCGTACTCAACAAGAGGCAAATAGCAAATATGACTCAAACTCCTAATCCCTCAAGCTAGTGTTAGACTTACCTTAATGTCTTGAACACAACTCAAGTCTCAATTATAGCTTTACCCCTTGATTCCACCGCCAGTTCACTCGTATCTAATCACAAATTACTAAAATACATCAATAAATGCTAAATGAAACAACACCAATGCATGAAAATAAGATTTCCAAAGTTTTACCCAAAATGTCAAAAATCGCCTCCGGGCCCACGTGGTCAAAACCCGAGGTTCAAACCAAACCCCAATTACCCATTTCCCCACTCAAATATATAATTTGTTTTGAAATCGGACCTCAATTTGAGGTCCAAATCCCCAATTTTTTGGAAAACCTAAGTTCTACCCAAAACACCCAATTTTCCCCATGAAAATCTTTGATTTTAGGTTTAAATCATGTTAAAAGATGATAAGAATTGAAGAAAGTTGGTTAAAAACGACTTACAATTGATTTGGAGAAGAAATGATTCTTGAAAAATCGCCTAAGTGTGTTTGGGTTTGAGAAAATGTGAAAAATGGGGCTCAAAATCGGTTAAGTGTAAAATTGCAGGTCTATGATATGGGAAATGCGAACTGGGGTTCGCAACATCTCAGATGTGGGAAATGCGAGATATGCGAACCCTTCAAAAATTCCCAATTTTTGCATTTGCGATCCTTATGTCGCATTTGCAATACTGCATTTGCGATAGATTGGTCACATTTGCGACCTCGTGAGGAAAAGGGAAGCTTCACATTTGCTATGACAAATGTCGCATTTGCGATCAGGCCTGCCCAAGACCCATCTTCGTATTTGCGATGCATGGATCACATATTGCGAGACTGGCTTTGCAAATGCGAAGCCTGCAGATCAGAGATACCAAATTTTTTTCGAAGTTCAAAAATGCACCTGTGGCCTATCCAAAACTCACACGAGCCCTCGGGGCTCCAAACCAAATATACACACAACCTCAAAAATTATTATACAGACTTATTCGTGCGATCAAATCGCCAAAATAACATCACAAATATCGAATTAAACCTCAAAATCCATGAATTCTTTCAAACTTCATAAAGCATCAAATTTTCCAATTTAGGTCCGAATCACGTCAAACGACGTCTGTTTTTCACCAAATTTCACAGAAACGTCTTAAATCATATATAAGACCTGTACTGGACGCCGGAAACAAAATATGAGCTTGATACCATCAGGTTCTAATCAAGTTTCATTTCAAACCTTATAAACAATTTTAGAAAACAATTTATTTCAAAAATTCATTTCCCGGGCTTGGGACCTCGGAATTCGATTCCGAGTATACGCCCAAGTCCCATATTTTCCTACGGAACCTCCGGGACCGTCAAATCACGGGTCCAGGGTCCGTTTACCCAAAACTTTGACCAAGGTCAAATTAATTCATTTTATAGTCAAAATTTATCATATTTAACACAGTTTCTCATTTAAGCTTTCCGGCTACGCGTCCGGACTATACACACAAATTTAGGTGACTTTAAATGAAGTTTTCAAGGCTTCACAGTCATAGAATTAAATTTAAAACAAGTGATGACCGCTTGGGTCTTCACATTCTCCACCTCTAAAACAACCGTTCGTCCTCGAACAGACAAAAGAAGGAAGTACCTGAGTTGGGGAAAAGATGGGGATAACGAAGACTCGGACTCCCAAGTCGATGCCTCAGGAGGCTGACCTCTGTATTGAACACGAACAGAAGGAAAACTCTTCGACCTCAACTGACGAACCTGCCAGTCTAGAATAGCCACCGGATCCTCCTCATAAGAAAAGTCCTTGTCCAACTAGACAGTGCTGAAATCTAACACGTGGGCTGGATCGTCGTGATACCTCTAAAGCATGGACACATGAAATACTGGATGCACAACTGATAAGCTCGGTGACAACGCAAGTCTATAATCCACCTCTCCCACTCTATCAAGAATCTCAAACGGACCAATGAACCTAGGGCTAAGCTTGCCCTTCTTCCCAAATCTCATCACGCCCTTCATAGGCAACACTCGAAGCAATACCCGCTCACTAATCATAAAAGCCATATCTCGAACCTTTCGGTCTGCATAACTCTTTTGCCTGGACTGAGCTGAACGAAGCCTATCCTGAATGATCCTGACCTTGTCCAAGGCCTCCTGAACCAGATCCGTACCCAACAATCGAGCCTCTCCTGGCTCAAACCATCCAACCGGAGACCGAAACTGCCTACCATATAAAGCCTCATAAGGAGCCATCTGGATGCTCGACTGGTAGTTGTTGTTGTAGGAAAACTCTGCCAAGGGCAAAAACTAATCCAACGAACCACCAAAGTCAATAACACAAGCTTGGAGCATATCCTCCAAAATCTGAATAGTCCGCTAGGACTGACCGTCCGTCTGGGGATGAAATGTTATGCTCAAATCAACCCGTGTGCCCAACTCTCGCTGAACTGCTCTCCAGAAGCACGAGGTAAACTGCGTACCCTAGTCCAAAATGAAAGATACGGGCACACCATAAAGGCAAACAATCTCCCGAATATAGATCTCATCTAACCTCTCAGAAGAATAGGAGACTGCCATATGAATGAAATGCACTGACTTGGTCAGCCTATCAACAATGACCCATACTGCATCAAACATCTTCTGAGTCAGCGGAAGTCCAGTAACAAAGTCCATAGTGATCCGCTCCCACTTCAACTCGGGAATCTCAATCCTCTGAAATAAATTACCAGGCCTCTGATGCTCGTACTTAAACCTGCTGACAATTCAAACAACGAGCCACATATGCTACGATATCCTTCTTCATTCTATGCCACCAATAATGTTGTCGCAAATCCTGATACACCTTCGCGGTGCCCAGATGAATAGAGTACCGGGAGCTATGGGCCTCCTCCAACATTAACTCTCGGAGCCCATCCACAATAGGCACACATACTCGATCCTGCAATCTCAAAACTCCATCATCATCTAAGGTGACCTGCCTGACATCTCCTTGCCGTACCGTGTCTCTAAGGACACACAAATAGGGATCATCATACTGTCGATCACGGATACACTTCAATAAGGAAGATAGAGCGACCGTGAAAGCTAACACACGACTGGGCTCAGAAAACATCCAGTCTCACGAACTGATTGGCTAAAGCCTGAACCTCCAAAGCAAGCGGTCTCTCACCGATCGGAATATAAGCAAGACTGCACATACTGGCTGACTTCCTGCTCAAAGAATCGGCCACCACATTGGCCTTTCCCAGATGATATAAAATGATGATATCATAATCCTTCAACAACTACAACCACCTCCTCTGCCTCAAATTCAACTCCTTTTGCTTGAACAAATACTGAAGACTCTTGTGATCCATGAACACCTCACATGCCACGCCATATAGATAATGCCTGCAAATCTTCAATGCGTGAACTATGGCTGCTAACTCCAAATCATGAACCGGATAGTTCTTCTCATGAATATTCAACTGCCTCGAAGCATAGGCAATGACTTTGTCATCCTACATCAACACTGCTCCAAGCCCAACACGGGAAGCATCATAATAAACTGTATAAGGCCCAGAACCTGTGGGCAAAACCAACACCGGTGCCGTAGTCAAAGCTGTCTTGAGCTTCTGAAAGCTCGCCTCAATCTCATCCGACCATCTAAATTGGGCACCCTTCTGGGTCAATCTGGTCATCGGGGCTGCAATAGATGAAAACCCCTCCAAGAATCGACGATAGTAGCCTACCAATCCCAAGAAACTCTAAATCTCTGTAGCTGATGCTGGTCTAGGCCAGCTCTTGACTGCCTCAATCTTCTTTGGATAAACCTGAATACCCTCTACTGATACAACATGACCCAGGAATACAACTGAACCCAACCAGAACTCACACTTGGAGAACTTTGCATATAACTAACTATCCCTCAGAGTCTGAACAACCACTCTAAGGTGTTGCTCATGCTCCTCCTGGCTGCGGGAATATATCAATATATTATCAATGAAGACTATCACGAACGAGTCCAAATAAGTCCTGAACACTCGGTTCATCAAATCCATAAAAGCTGCTGGGGCATTTGTCAACCCGAATGACATAACCAAAAACTCATAATGCTTGTACCGAGTGCGGAAAGCTGTCTTAGGGACATCAAATGCCCTAATCCTCAACTAATGTTAGCCAGATCTCAAGTCAATCTTTGAAAATACCTTGGCACCTTGAAGCTGATCGAACAAATCATTAATCCTCGGCAGTGGATACTTATTCTTGATTGTAACCTTGTTCAATTGCCGGTAATCAATACAAATTCTCATTGACCCATCCTTTTTCTTAACAAATAGCACCGGCGCACCCCAAGGCGAAACACTGGGTCTAATAAAACCCTTCTCAAGTAAGTCTTGCAACTGCTCCTTTAACTCTTTCAACTAGGGCAACGCCATATGATACGGCGGGATAGAAATGGGCTGAGTGCCCAGAGCCAAATCAATGCAAAAGTCAATATCCCTTTCGAGTGGCATACCTGGCAGGTCTGAAGGGAAAACCTCAAGAAACTCCCAAATAACGGGCACAGAATCAATAGAAGGGACCTCAGAACTAGAATCGTGAACATAAGCCAAATAGGCCAAACCCCTTCTCGACCATACGTCGAGCCTTCACATACGAGATAACACTACGAGTAGAATGATCTGAAGTACCTCTCCACTCTAAATGAGGCATACCCAGTAAAGCTAAGGTCACAGTCTTGGCATGACAGTCCAAGATAGCGTGGTAAGGTGATAACCAGTCCATCCCCAATATAATGTCGAAGTCAACCATATCTAAAAGCAACAAGTCTACACGAGTATCAAGACCCCCAATCACTACAATACAAGAACGATGGACTCGATCGACCATAATAGAGTCACCCACCTGCGTAGACACATAAACAGGAACACTAAACGAATCTCTAGGCATAACCAGGCACAGTGCAAAATAAGATGATACATACGAATACGTAGACCCTGGATCAAATAACAATGAAGTATCTCTATCACAAACAAGAACCGTACCTGTAATAACTACATCTAAAGACTCAGCCTTGGGCCTGGCTTGAAAAGCATAACAGCGGGGCTGGGCCCCACCACCCTGAACTACATCTCTAGGTCGGTCTGCTGCCGGCTAGCCTCCACCTCTAGTGGTCTGAGCTCCACCTCTAGGACCTCTAACTCCACCTATAGCACCTCTACCCCTACCTCTAGCTGGCTGGGCGAGCTGTGGAATACCTGGTGCCTGTACCATGGCACAAGAACTCTGATGTTGAGGGCCACCTAGTGCGCGAGGGAAATACCTAGTAATGTGCCTCGTGTCGCCACAAGTATAACAAGCTCTCGGCTGCTGGGACTGACAACCCTGGAAACTCTGAAGTGGCAGTGCACTGATAGAAGCAGGTGGTGAATTGTAGAGATGTTGATCGTAGTACTGCATCTGGGGACCACGGCTACCTGAATCACCGTGAGAAACCTGAAGAGCTGACTGGAAGGGCCTAGGAGGATGGCCTCTACCATATCTCTACCTCTAGACAAGGTACCACTAAATCTACCTGAATGACGGGGCCTCTTGTCTGCCCCATAACCACCTCCCCATGATAATACCATCTCGATCCTCCGTGCCACATTGGCCGCCTCCTGGAAGGATATCTCGCTCCTAGTCTCTCTAGACATCTAGAGATGGATCGGCTAAATAAGTCCATCAATAAACCGTCTCATTCTCTCCCTCTCAGTGGGGAGTGTAACAAGGGCATGGCGAGCCAAATCTATGAATCTGGTCTCGTACTGGGTGACAGTCATGTATTTGTGATGAAGACGCTCAAACTGCCTCTGATAGGCCTCTCGCTGGGTAATGGGGAGAAACTTCTCCAGAAACAACATTGAAAATTGCTCCCAAGTCAAGTCTGGCGATCTGGCTGGTCTAGCTAAGCAATAATCCCTCCACCAAGTCTTGGCAGATCTAGACAAGAGAAATGTAGCAAAGTTGACTCCATTGGTCTCAACAATCCCCATGTCCCAAAGAACCTCGTGGCAGCTGTATAGATAGTCCTGGGGATCCTCGGTAGATGCACCACTGAAGGTAGTAGTGAAGAGCTTAGTGAACCTGTCCAACCTCCACAAAGCATCGGCAGACATAGCTGCTCCATCATCGGCTTGGGATACCATGCCCGGCTAATTTGCTCCAACAGGATGAATTGCTGGAGTCTAAATCCGGGGAACTACCTGCTCTGGAGTGCGAGTAGTAGGAGTCTAGGCTCCTCCTCCAGCCTGAGAGACAGCTAGTGCTATAGGAAGTAAACCTGCTCTGGTGACACTCTCCATAAGGCCCACTAGATGGACCAGAGCATCCTAAAAAACTAGGGTGGCAATAAACCCCTCTGGGACCTGAGCTGGGCCCACCGGAACTGCTGGGGCTGGAACCTCGTCATCAAAATCAACCTGAGGCTCAGCTACGGATGTTGTTGCTCTAGGATGAGATCTGCCCCTGCCTCGGCCTCTAGCACAGCCTCGACTTCGCCCTCTGCCCCTCGTGGGAGCTGCTGGGGACTCGAACTGCTGATCGGTAGATGAGGAAGTGGGTGTTCTCACCATCTGCGAAAGAACAAAGTACAAATTCAATTAGTATTGAGAAACAGAACCGCATGAAAAGAAAGAACAAATGTGAAGTTTTTCCTAACTCTGTAGCCTCTGGGATAAATACAGACGTCTCCGTACTGATCCCTCAGACTCTACTAAGCTTGTGTGTGAACTGTGAGACCCATGTAACCTAGAGCTCTGATACCAACTTATCACAACTCGGATTTCCCACCTTCGGAGTCGTGATGGCGCCTACTAATGAAAGCTAGGCAAGCCAAATCCTTAACTAATTACTTCATTAACCAATTACTCTTTTTTAGCAATTATAAAGCGATAGTCATGATAACAGCGGAAATTAAAAAAAAATAAGCGGAAGACAATAATAAAATAACTGAAATCTATGCCTATTACATCAACTTAAACCTTAATCACGCAAAATCGGGTATCACAGGGTCACAGACGGTCTAAAAATGCTAAATACAAAGTCTGAAAACAAAGACACACTGTCTTAGAAACGAAGAGATGAAACAGGAATATAAAGGATAGAGGAGACGTCGGGCCTACGAACGCCAACAGGGCTACCTCAGAGTCTCGGTGGACTAAAGGATAACTCACGATCTACTGCTGATAATCAAAAGCTGCTCCGGGATCTGCACACAGTGCAGAGTGTAGTATCAGCACAACCGACTCCATGTGTTGGTAAGTGTCTGGCCTAACCCTGGCGAGGTAGTAGCGAGGCTAGGACCAGACTCCAAATAAACTTGTGCAATTATATACATATACAGTGGAAAATAGACAAGAATAAACATTTTAAATGAGAGGGAAACATGCTTCAGGGATAGCAGATAATACAGAACTTCAAGAAAAATAATAAGGAAAATCAACTATTTAACTCTAACACGGATAAGGGAAATAGAAGCAGATTTCACTGTCAGTACATGGTCACGCCCAACTATGCCTTATAAAAAGACAATGCGGTTGTTGCAAATATAATCTGGTTTACAAGTCCGGAGTCGAATCTCATAGAGAATTAAGGTTTAGCTACAGCTGTTCACTATCACCAAGAAGACAAGCTTGAGCAATTCCTAACTTATGGATATTTAGATTCTTGTGTTTAACTAATTAACTAACAAATTAAACTACTAAATTAACAACTAAATATACTAAGGGTTAGAGACAAGATCAAGAAGGTCTAGAGTTATGATTTCCCCAATTGTCGGAATCCTTCCCGCTAAGTTTTCTATAATTTCTCCTAAGTATTCTCTACCAATCATGAGCACTCTTAATACCGTAAATCTCTCCCGAGTAATTACGATAATTTACTAGACGCACTCTCCCGAGCTACGCTAGCTGGATTTTAATACAGCTCAC
>MU746275.1:97452-115310 GCA_026770625.1 Nicotiana glauca
GCCTTGCTCCCAATGTGTTCTTGCCTCCAAGGGTGTTGTCTAACCCTAAAGTAGTGTCTCTTACCTCCTTAGGTCTAATTTTTGTCCAAAATATGTCCCCCCTTTTTTTCTTGGCCGACCTCCTTTGTTTAATGTAGGGTTTAGGGCTTAAAATCCCATGTTTTGCACTTTGGTCCCTGAAATTTTCGCTTCCTGCCGCGGTTCTGCCACGGTCGCGGTCACACCGCGGCCAAATATGCTCTCTGATTCTTCAGTTGTCCGCGAGTACACTCTGCCGCGGTTCTGCCACGGTCCTACCGTAATCGCAGTATTTCACCCTCTGGCGTTTGGAATTTGGAAAAATGTAAAACATGAAAGTTGTAGACCATTGAGTTAACTTTCCAAAAATATATTGTGGAGCCTAAATAGAGTTATGAGTAAAACGTTATGTCTATTTTACTAGACAGTGCACAATATGCCTCCTCGAGTCTTCGTCCGTACTTAATTATAAAATTTGACCCCCAAACATGATTCCGGCTTAATTTCTTAAACTTTTACTCAAACTTTAAAGCTCCAAATCACTTAAATGCATTCCATAACATCTATATAGCTCGAAATCACACCTACAAGGCATAAATTACACCGTTAGTGCAAAATACTAGCAATTAAAGCGCAAACTCAACTAAAGTGCAGTAAATTAGAGTGTAATAAGAGACTAAAATATGCAATTATAGCCTATCATCAGTACACATCGTGTTGCAGGCGTGCAACCCGATCCCATTTCTCATATTTCTGTGTTAGGCGTACCACCCGCTCCCATTTCATCAATAACTTATGGTAGGCATACCACCCGCTCCCATTTCATCAATGACTTGTGGTAGGCGTACCACCCGCTCCCATTTCATCAATAACTTATGGTAGGCGTACCACCCGCTCTCATTTCATCAATAACTTGTGGTAGGCGTACCACCCGCTCCTATTTCATCAATAACTTGTGGTAGACGTACCACCCGCTCCCATTTCAATCCAACACAATATCACAATAATTCCGGCAAGGTAACAAAAGCAACATAGAAATTTTCCGGCAAGGGAAATACAATATCATACCGACCATCCCGGCAAGGGAGAACCAGCTATAACCAATCCTAGCTCAACTCCTACTCAGTACAATTAATATTAATACTCAAGCATAAATAATGTCCACGAGAATAAAATAAATCTTTAAGAGTCATCAATTAAAACATCCGAAGTGTCATTTAAGAACACAACAACTATCAACTTAAGACTCACTGTCATGCTCGATACCAACGTATAGATACTCGTCACCATGCCTATACGTCGTACTCAAGAAGAAACAAATAGCAAATATGACTCAAACTCCTAATCCCTCAAGCTAGGGTTAGACCGGATACTTACCTCAATGCCTTGAACACAACTCAAGTTTCAATTATAGCTTTACCCCTTGAGTCCATCGCCAATTCGCTCGTATCTAATCACAAATTACTAAATTACATCAATAAACACTAAATGAAACAACCCCAATGCATGAAAATAAGTTTTTAAAGTTTTACCCAAAAAGTCAAAAATTGCCCCGAGGCCCACGTGGTCAAAACCCGAGGTTCGAACCAAAATCCGATTATTCATTCCCCCACGAACTCAAGTATATAATTTATTTTAAAATCGGACCTCAATTTGAGGTCGAAATCCCCAAATTTTTGGAAAACCTAGGTTCTACCCAAAACACCCAATTTTTCCCATGAAAATCTTTGATTTTAGGTTGAAATCATGTTAAAAGATGATAAGAATTGAAGAAAGTTGGTTAAAAATAACTTACAATTGATTTGGAGAAGAAAAGATTCTTGAAAAATCGCCTAAGTGTGTTTGGGTTTGAGAAAATATGAAAAATGGGGTTCAAAATCGGTTAAGTGTAAAATTGCAGGTCTCCGTTTTGGGAAATGCGAATAGGGGTTCGCAATTGAGAACCCCGACCTCTCAGATATGGGAAATATGAAACAGGGTTCGCATTTGCGAACCCTTCAGAAATTCCCAATTTTCGCATTTGCGATCCTATGTCGCATTTGCGATAGATTGGTCGCATTTGCGACCTCAGGCGGAAAAGGGAAGCTTCACATTTGCAATGACAAATGTCGCATTAGCGATTGGCCTTTGCATTTGTGAATCATTTGGCCGCATTTGTGATCAGGCTTGCCCAAGACCCATCTTCGCATTTGCGGTGCATGGATCGCATTTGCGAAACTGGCTTCGCAAATGCGAAGCCTGCAGATCAGAGATACTAGATTTTTTTGAAGTTCAAAAATGCACCTGTGGCCTATCCAAAACTCACTCGAGCCCTCGTGGGTCCAAACCAAATATACACACAACCTCAAAAATATCATACAGACTAATTCGTGCGATCAAATTGCCAAAATAACATCATAAACATCAAATTAAACCTCAAAATCCATAAATTCTTTCAAACTTCATAAAGCATCAAATTTTCCAATTTAGGTTCGAATCACGTCAAACGACGTCCTTTTTTCACCAAATTTCACAGAAACATCTTAAATCATATGTAAGACATGTACTGGGCACTGGAACCAAAATACGGGCCCGATACCATCAGGTTCTAATCAAGTTTCATTTCAAAACCTTATAAACAATTTTAGAAAATAATTTATTTCAAAAATTCATTTCTCAGGCTTGGGGCCTTGGAATTAGATTCCGGGTATACGCCCAAGTCCCATATTTTTCTACAGACCCTCTAGGACTTTCAAATCACGGGTCCGGGTCTGTTTATCCAAAACTTTGACCAAGGTCAAATTAATTTATTTTATAGTCAAAACTTATCATTTTTTACAAAGTTTCTCATTTAAGCTTTCCGGCTACGCACCGGCTACGCACCCGTACTACGCACGCAAATTGAGGTGACTCTAGACGAGGATTTCAAGGCCTCAGAGTCATAGAATTCAATTTAAAATAAGTGATGACCCAAGCGGTCATCACAATAGAGTATGCCTTATTGACTGAAGGTAAAGGATACATCATCAAAATTTGTCTTATAGCCTGGAGATTGGACTCATTTAATCCCATCAGAAATTCATATAGTTTCTGCCTTTTCATACGATTCACATAATCCCTGGACTTTTCACAGTTAAATGGAGCTGAGACTAGTGCTTCAAACTCATCCCAAAGGTCTTTCAATTTTGTGTAATACTCAGAAACAGAAGATGTACCTTGATATAGTGTTGCAATCTCCATATGTAGGTTAAATGATCGAGTGCCATCAACTTTGTTAAATTTCTTGCAAAGATCTTCCCACACTGCTTGTGCATCAGATCCATACACTACTCCTCCAAATAATTATGGAGTTACAACATTCATAAGCCAGGAAAGTACTATTGCATTACACCTTTCCCATTGCTCCCACAGATTTTCATGAAATTTCTCCTTTCTCCACGTTCCTTCTACAAGCCCTAGCTTGTTCCTCCCGTGTAGAGCGATTCTCATCGAGTGATTCCATAGAGTATAATTGGTCGTACCAGTCAATTGAAAGTAAATGATTTGTGCTTCACTTGTATCTGATGGTCCGAGATATAGAGGATGATTATGCGGCAAATCAACTCCAAATTCGCAAGCTTAGTACCAACACCAGATCTACCTGTTCCTGTAGCTACAACTCCAATTACTCCAGGATTTACACCTGAATTGGTAGGTGTGCTAGTAGATGTGTCTCCCATGGCTGCTCTGCTTCAATTGCGTGATTTTTGATAAATTGATTCCTTCGATTTTTTAGTTCAATTACTCTGTTTCAGCTTCAACGGACAGTTTAGATCAAGCTAGACTAGAGATCCTTAGCCTAAGAGCTCTGATACCATGCTAGAAGTGTGGATAGAAGATGAAGAAGAAATGAGAGAACATGAAGAGATAGGAAGGCAACAATGGAGAGAAATTTACCCTTAACTAACTAACTTCAAGTAGTGCCTTTACTCTCAACACTTACAAATTGAGGTTGTACAACAAATTAGTTGTTTAAAGCAAAAGGGTAATTCCCAACTGTATAATCTTAAGTGCCAAACACTTTGTACGAAGTGTTTCAATTACAACCTCAAATAATTGCTCATATAGAGAGACGGACATTGACATTACGCACAACTTCAAATAACTACTCATAAATGTGATGTGTGTGCATATTATAAAAGTTAGATTGTGCAATGAGATGCAACTTATTTATACAATTAAAAATATTAATCACTTTTAAACGTGTCCGAATTTACTATGAACAAGCTGTGCAAAATGTTCTGCATTTTTTTTCCAACTAATATAAATTACTATTTAGAGTATATTATAACAGATCAAGGAAACAATTATAATTCCCACGTAAAGACTTGTTTTCCTTTAATTTATGAAATATAGTTTAATGGGTCTTCCTTCCGCATGTTTGTGCACGTCTTTGATAATGATGCCAATTTCGGAAGTTTCATTGCGCTATATTCTTTTTTTCCCTTCAATTTTTGCTTTATTTTATATGGAGTCATTACATAATCGATTATTATGATTTTTATATACTTTTAGTAGAAATACTACGACTTAGCACTTTTTTGTAATTTTAAAGATGTAAATTTTAGTTTCTTTAAAAATAATATTAGATTAATCCACGTGCTCGAATGTTATTGTTTTCTAGCCAAATGAAGCAACTATTGAACAATTTTTTACTTGATTGCAATCTTCTCTGGGACGTGAATGCTTTTCATGTCAACAAGTGGGAAGTGGGGACTTTTACTTAGAATTATTTGACCAAAAAATATTGATCTTGGTTCAAATAATTAAATTTATATAAATAAGGATTAATCTTAGCTGATAATAACTTATCCCTAGATAGAGTTCTTAAAGAAGCATCAAATTCTATTTAGATGTGGTCAGACAATGGTGGCGGTGGTACACACAAAATAATCCGAGAATCAGAGGCAATAATATTGCATCCAATATCAATGAATAACAATAAATGACATTTAAGTAAATAGAAGGAATGAGTCACCCAAGAAAGGATGGAATAAGTGGATGTTCGTTCTGTCAATGATGAATGATAGATAATCCCTTGAATATTTGAATTATTCTCGGATCTAGTGGAAAAGTATAGACAAGAATCTCAGTGAAAAGTTGATGTTTGTATCTTAGCAAATGAGATCCGATTCTCTTTCTCAAGTCATTGTATCTTTTTCTATTTATAGGGAACATGCTCCTAAAAAATCCTATAATAGTATAAGTGCAGAAAATATCCACTACAATATTTTCTTTAATATATTATCTTGAAACTAGCCATTATAACTCTGTCAAAGGTACTCGACCCTTGTTGACACCTTGACTTCGGCCCTTGGTAATATAAAAAAATTATTTAAATAAAAGTATTATTATAATATACATTATATATTCTTGAAAATTATGCTCAATTATGTCACCAGAAAATAGGGGGACTATCTGTATAGGATAAAATATGCTATGTTAAGTCGTGCATAGAATATATACATATATTATATATAATATAATTGTGCACAATTTTCAAGAATATATGATGTATATTATAAAAATATCTTTATTTAAATAATAATTTTTATATTATTTAAGAGATTAAGAGATAATTTGGAATAGGCAACAAACGAAAATTAAGAGATAATTTGGAATAGTTGAGTGACCACTTGAATAATATACTCATTAACTCTTCGACCACAGACTTTGCCGCTTCTTGGGCCATTTCGACAACTTGGGAGCTGTACTATCCTGGCTTAAATATTCTAAAGATAAGTCGAATGTGTCTAATTTCATTAAGTATAGGATTACAAACCAGTAATCACGTTCAATGCGAAACGTCTGGCGCATAATATGGTCTGTTTTCTTTTTAGATATTCTTGTGAGAACAAAATCTCGTGGAGAGGGAAGGCAATTTTGAAAGTGAACCATGTGATGAACTAAAATACTTCCAGACGCCTCATGTCTGCTATTTAGCGTCTACACTGCACACGCCATTCGCATTGCAAATTATCTATAGCTAAATGAGAATCCACTTGCTTTAATTGACTTGCCATAGACATGGAAAATATCATTTTAGATGTGATCATAGGGTAAAACCCGTAATTTCCAACCTTAATTACAATAGACATACAACAATTAGGGGGCTTCACCACTAGTTGAGGCAGCTGTACTATAGCTTAAGTAAGAGTTGAGAAGAATTAAGCCCATTAGAGATTGCAATTTCATTATCAAAATAAAAAGCAGGGCGAAACTAAAACTTCCATTTATTTCTTTCCCATCTCCTCCTCTTCACGACATGCACAAGCATACAGTTAAATGCACACACTAAGAGAGAGAAAGCAAGAACAGAAAGGAATAAATCCTTTTATACAAATTTACCCAGCTGAAGAATAGATACACATGATAAGCAGTACGGCGAAGTGACACACATTAAAGAACTCTCAGCGGGAGATCATCATAACCAACCCTCTTCTTGTGCCTTTCAAAGAGTTGTTCTAGTGCTTCAATAAACCGACTGTGCACTTCAGCGACCTTCAGGAAAAAAAACTGGAAGTTCAATAAATATAAAAATAAAATAAAAATACTAGCAAACTGTTTAGACAATAGTTTGTAACACCCCGACCCCATCATCACAAGGAAACACCCCATTGTTTGTTGCATCATGAGTAGTGCACAATTCACAAGCCCACTGCAGAAAGAGAGACAGAAACTAGGAGGATCGACTGGAATACCTCTTCCGCAGTAGGGTCTGGATTTTTCTTGAGCGCAATGGGCCTACCAACTACAACATGCATGGGTCGCTGAAACGGTATGGGAGAACTGCAATAAAACACCAAGATGTTACACAGTTGAAACTAGAAATAGATGAGTGGAAAAAGAAAGGACATTTCCAAGTACATTCCAGGGATAGGTTGCAATCCATCATATCTGGCCGCAAGTACTATAATCAATTTACTTATTCTGTTTAATACAACTATGTACTATATCACGGTTGGTGGAGATAGTGGCAGCTCTACTAAACTGGAATAGGGAACCAATTTTAGCAGTAAGGAATAACATGGCCTACATGAGTATATAGAGTACAAACTCGAAGCAATTAGTTCTAGTTTTCAAATTAAATGATCTCGGAAACATTAACCATGCCTAATGACTGTAGCAGGCCATTTACAGCTATTACTTCCATAAGCAATGAGTTAAAATAACTGACTTCAAAGATTTAGCACTGGCTTTCTGGTGTGGGAGATAATAGAACCTCAAACAAAAAGGTCAAGATTTTACATTGCCTTCCTGATGTGAAGTTGAAAGAATAAGGTCACATAACATACCCAAGGACGCCCCAGAAAAGTATAGGAGTGAACTTAATGAGCCTAGAGAATTCCAAGTACAATTTCCCGCTTGGCTTCCACCATTTGTAGACATCAGACTGCAGAATTTAGATAAAACAGTAAGCACATATCAGGATTTTTTTTTTCCAACCATAACGAGCACAAAAGCAAGAACGATATGAAGATACAAGTATCACAACCAAGACGGAGATCGACAGTTACTTTACTGACGAAAATTCTGAAAAGACAATAATGAAGCACACACGAGAAAAGGAGTTTCTCCAAACATTAGCAACATGATTACAAAATAATACTACAAAGCAGAAACAAGAGAAGCTTGACATCCCAGTTGTGAACTCTACCCAATGAGCCAATGCTTGTGAAATTATCACCACATGCAAAGCTATGATCTTTCCTTAAAGAGTGCAAAGTATAATAAAATCAAACAAGATTTCCTTCGACATAATATATATCAAAGATATGAAAACTAAGTATCTTAATACCTTGCATGCAAATTTCAGTCCTCATTTAAATTTAAATCATATAAAGTGACAGAAATAGTCACATAAGATAGGAAACATTTCAAGTTAAAGACCTCGCCAGCATTGAAGCACAAGAAAATTGAAGTGAATAACCGAAAACTAAGAAACCAAAGACGAAGAAAATATCACCTGGCCGAAACAGAATACAGGAACCAGTGGTTTGCCCATCTCCATGGCAATGCGTACAAATCCTTTTCTTCTTTGAAGATAGGCAATCTATCACAGATTAATAGGGCAATTAGTTTTAACACATTCCCATCCCAACATACACAAGTAAAAGATACTAAATATCTCATACTCTCACTTATCATTATCCCCAATAGGTACATAAGATATATAGTAAATACCACACCATCTGTACCAAATCACACTTCCCTTTCTGCTCCCAAAAAAAAACTTGACCTCTCTACTCAAATAGGAAAACCTTTTCGATTACTCACCAGCATTCAAACAAATTTAACAAGAAGCAACCCTCACAACTCACTTTTCACGCTGACGCGACAATTGATTATCTCATCACTACAGGCTTACACCAAAGATCTATCTTAAATAAGAGGTCTTGAATTTGAGCTCTTAGAAAGAACTTACACTCTGGTAGTGAATGAGCAAACCAGTAATGCACATAATGAGCTCTTGTGGTGCATGCTGTTTGCGGATTATATTGTTAATTGATGAAACTGATAGACAACTGAGACAACTAAAAGCTGGGATTACGGAGATGAAGCCATGAAGATGTAACACAAATGACTACATTGAAATGATTCACAAGGAGAAGCTTCATAGGAGTGCTAATAAAAAAACAAATAACAAGGTGAAAGATAGTTTTATAAAAAGGTAGTGAGAGTGTAAGACTATTAATGTAGCAAGTGAACATTCAGCCACTAAGGCATAACACATCAATAAGAAACGACACAAAAATAAGAAAACAAACGATGGATGTTCTATCCTAAAGAACCGGATATAATATTGTCTAACAAAGAGCACATAATAGCAAATAGAGAGGATAAAAGGAGACAAAAGAGGCTCGTGATCGTTAAACCACATCCTATATAAAGCTAAAGATGCACTGGCCGTTGAGTGAAATTGATGATTAAAAGTATAGAAATAGACCATGAAGACCAAAAATCGGAAGAGAATAATCCAAAACAACCTAAAATCTTCCATAATCACCAAAACCTTATAGAATATGATGGAAACAAAAAAACATACAAATTAGTATGAGTTGACATGCTCAACTATATACTTTATCAAAAAACGTACCCAAAATAGTTATATAATTTTTCTGAACAATCTCTTAACTCTATTTATAGCTTAACTCAACTATTGAGATTTAGAGCACCTCTAGTCAGTTTATTATTGCTTGGGACAAATAACGCTAAATAGTTTATTCACATGTTTTATAAACAAGGTGTAGCGGATCAGTTGATTGACATTCTCAATCTTTCTAAAAGCCAAACTAGGTTAACTTTCATTAGAATAGTTGAGTAGCTTCCTAGATCAAATGGGCTTGTAACAAGGTGTAATAAGTGATTACTAGCTATTCCTAATCAAAATTCATTTATGCAGCTACATCTAAGTTTGAGCAAGGATAGGAGGAGACACAGTGAGTATAGCATAATATATCGGCTTGTAAACTGCAATCAAGTTCAAAATTGAACCTCGGAACCACGCTCCATATGGAATGCCTCTTGAACTCCACCTGGCACAATGATGCAGCTGTGACCAGAAGCCAAGAGGGATTTAAAACTTTTCCTCGTTGCAGGTGCTAGTCCTAACCATGTCCAGATATGCCTCATGAATGGTGTATAGAACACCTGTCATATTTTCTTCACAGTAAATGCTAGTTGTTGAAAATAGGACCAAGTACAATTAAAATTACAATTACTAGAACGAGGCATTCATACAGCTGTACTTGCTAGCACTTTGATTCTTGGGAGTGGCATGAAACCAGTAAGGTCAGCAAGTGCAACCACCCCAATTGGCCAAACAGAATGTGGCTCATATCCAAAAACTGTAAGAAACAACATCCAAGTTAGTATGAACAACAGCGGCTACTGACTTCTGTTTTTTCATTAATACGTTATAACACAGAATGGTGTATATAGTTTCTTGAAGAAGTGTAGAAACAGAGTTCATCAGCCCACAGAAGAAGTTATAAGTACCAATTTAGAAAGCAGTGGAAATCAAATATTAAAATTACACAGAGCTAGGCTTCGGAAAAAAGGACAAACAATAGTGAAGGGAAAATTTAGAACAGAAGCAAACGAGAGAAACAAAACTTAGAGGATTGAATGATCCAAGATACAGAAAGCTCCACAAGTACTACCTGCATATCCGTGATGCCTTATACGAAATTCCCTTACTTCTTCCAAAAAAGAAAAAAGATGCATAAAGGTCAACAAGCAAAAGGGTAAGAGATGTGGACCAAGTCAGTTAGAACACAAACCATTAGATGTCATCTACATAGCATTTATGGTCATTAGATGTCATCTATGGTTTAGACAAAAGCAAAGCTAGCATGTTGACTCGGGTTTACATAAGTTGTCATCTGAAAGCAAAAAGCATTGCTCAGCTTATGTAGACGCAGAAAACCTCACTACTTACTATGCAAGAAAAGGATGGCTTATGGAACATGTTTTTGTCTCTTTTTGGAATGGACTGGGTAATGCCTAGGAATTTAAAGGAAGCCTTTTTGAACTGGAACAGCTGGAAAGTTGGTACAACCATCAAGAAAATCTGGAAACTAATCCCTTTCTGTATTTTTTGGTGTATTTGGAATGAGAGGAACAAGAGATGTTTTGATGGAATAGCAACTCCAAACCACTTCCTTAAGGGTAAATGTCTTTAACTTTTGTACAGTGGGAGTACCCTAACACCTGTAAAGTAAACTCCCCTCACAACTTTTTGGACTTTGTTAGCTCTTTAACACTAGTATAGGACTCTTTGCACTGGAGCTAACAAATTTTTTTTTGTATCCATATTTTTGCATCTTCTCGATGCCGTTTATAGTATTTCTTACTTTATCAAAAAAGTCAAGGAGGGTGACAACCATGAGATCTCTAGTTCAAATCCCTAGCGGAGACGAAAAAAATACTAGGTGATTTCTTCTCATCTATCCAAGCCTTGGTGAATAGAGTTAACTGGCATATGTTGCTTGTGGGAGGTGACATGTATTCAGTGGAATTAGTCGAGGTGCGTGCAAGCTGGCTCGGCCGCCATGGTTATCCAACAAAAAAAAAAGGATGGCTTATGATGGTAGTAAGTTGTTTCATATTCCTCTATTTATCCAATGTTTCCAAATGATCAGTAAATTACAAGTTCACTAAAACTTTCACAAAGTAAGAGCAATAACTAGAGAGTAATGTTTTGTGGGAGTGTCTGCTAATATAGAGAAGTGAGGACCACAAATTTCTGCTAGTTTCTAGTTTCTATCAATGTGTCAAAATGCTTATCCTTCTATAGGAAAGAAAACTGGAATTTGACAAACCAACTCCAACTTAGTATAAATAACTGTTATAGTTCTATAATGGGAAATGCATGATACGTTAGTTGATTCCAGCTGTATTATCATAGCTAATTGAAGTCTTCAAACAAATGACAGCATTTTTGGAGAATAAAGAATGAAAACACAAACAGAAAGTTGATCTCTTTATTCCTTTCGAAATGGAGAAGATGAATAGAAATCACTACTATACCGTAGGCCTCGTGAGGATCAAATGCTTTGATGTCCTCCACGTACAAATGCACAGGAAAATAACCACAAACATGCTTACAGATGTACCTGAAGATCCCCAATTATCACTATTAAGTATTAACCCAGAGCAAAAAACATTTTTCTCCACTTAATCAGATATATAATCAGCATAATTGCACTAACAATCTAACCTTGATAATCTTCGGCCCCATTTATTTTTCTCATCAATTGGAATCAGCATAAGTATAAGCAATATTCCTATCACCCTGAAACAAACATCAATAATATAAAAGTCAAAATCAGACAACTGGGTACAATGAAATATGAGCAACTAATTAAGTAAATGTAGAATTGGAGAGAAACTAACGCGAGAGCTTTAGAGAAAGGGAGAAAAAGAAAAGAAGCAAGAATAATTATGAAGTTGAAATGGATAGAGCCAAGCCATAGGACCAGCGCTACTACGGTGTGAAGCAAAGAACCAGAATCCGTCCCTTTAAACTCCACCGGCGTTGGAGGTGACGGCGCCGCCGGCTTTTGATCAATTACACCATCCTCCTCTATAGCCATGGCTTAAATCCAAATCCAAATAGCTATAAAGATAAACCCAACCGAATATAAAACAGAAAAGTGAATGTGAATTAAAGAATTGGGTGAAAGGTATATAAATTTATACGAAGAAGGTGGGAATTAGGCAAGTTTTAAGATAATTTAAGATAACGAGAAGGCTTTCTTGTTTTTCCAGTGACTTCGCTTGGAAATCATCGTCTTCTTTTAATACTTAACTTTATGACTTGGTGATTATGAGAGTTGAAAGTCAGAGCGTGGATTGGATCTATTTAGTACTCCAGTAGTATTCAGAACTTTGATAAAAACACGTGGTTTCAACAGAGGATCACAGCCTGTTAAATTACGGAGAATTAAATTCTATTGGTCACAGGCGACCGCCCAATTCTTTAATCCAAATTGAACTCTACTCTCTTCTCTACCAACAAAAGTCTCTTTCTAACCCAACATTGTAGCCTAACATTATGGTTTGTATTTTGTTTTTGCAAATTTCTAGACTAACTCGTGTCAATTTGAGGCTGGTTTATTTTTATACGAGGGTGACAACATGTGTATCTCGATTAATTTCACTCAATTATTATCCACAGACTCAAATATTGATTAGCTCTCCTCACTAAAACTTAAATATATGGGAGCCTGATAAACGAACGATTATAGGTATAGCCCCTAAATCCTTTTTTTGGTGCATAAGTTTTCTCCTTTCTTTGTTTGGTAGAAGATGATGAACTTTCCGGTAGTAGTTAGAATGCTGGAATAGGATAACATACGATAGTTACGATAGTATGTTATCCTCTAGGTGAGGAGAAACAATTTGTGCATCTTTTATGGATTATTATTCTATTAATTAATCAAATTTGTTTCGCATATAGTTGAATTTCTTTTCATGTCCTACTTCATCTTCTTCAAATGATTGCATAAACTATTAATTAAAATAAGATATGAATGATTCACGAATACGTAGAAACCAATAATTCGAACTGGATGTTAACTCCAGAAGCAAGCTACAACATTGGTATGTGAGTTTAATCTAATCCAACTTGTGAGTTGTGTGACATCATTTGACTATGCACAATATTGAATATCCACAGAGCTAGGATACTATGCACAAAAAGCTAATACATTTATTATTATAAATATTAATCTGTTCACTTTCACTTATTCATTAATATAAATTATATTTTTATTTTTACTTATTTATTTTAGTAAATCAAGAAAAAGATTTAAAAAAAATTCTGTTTTATCCTTATTAACTACTAAGTTTCCAAAAAAAATTCGATTTTTTTTTTTTTAAATGTTATCATTATTATGGGTATTATGATCAAATATGTACCTTGGTTATTATTTCTTAAGGTGAGTGCAAAGTCCATCGTTGACAAGTAAAAGTGAACAAAGGGAATACTATTCTGAATTGTCTTTTAACCATGTCTACATTTTAGGACCACATATCTTTCTTTCTTTTTTTTCATCGAAAGGAAGGACTTTATATTACTGTATCGACGAACAACAAAACTCAAATTTACTCTTCGTATCCTGGACTATCCAACTTGGAAAAACTTCTCCCAAGAGATGTACTTCAACAGAGGAATAGAAAATCTAGCTAAACTATAAGCTATTTTGTTCAAACTCCTTGGAATATATAGAAACTCCAGATGATCACATGCTTGATAGTTTCAAATGTTTTTTTACATCACTTCTATCTCCCATGAAATAGCCACTTCTTTCTCGATCATACCAATAACATTCTTAGCGTGAGATGAAATCTTCTAGTTTTTCCATCCATGAGTAATAGCACATTCAAAAGCCTTTCTTATTATATACAGTCGAAACCGGGCTCATCTATTGCATGACAGATCAGGGCTGAAATGTGATGGGTTAAAGATCGACCTCAAATTATATCGAACCAAGTTAGAGCATGCATCTTCAAGATCATCAAGCTCGTAGCTCATGAACAGACCCCGACTCCAATCAAGCTCAAGGAAATATTATCGTACCGAATAACGGAAGGTCGAAATATCCGTAACCAGTCGAATATCACGGCGGGAATCTTGGCACGTATCAGCGAATCACCGAGTAATTAACAAATCATGAGATTTCTTACCTTTTGTAGAATTGTATCTAAAGTAGGACTACCCTACTTTATAAAGGGGATTTGATTATTTGTAATACCCATTGTAATACACATCCAAAGGCAATACAATATTATTTCTAGTTCTTATTATCTTACTATTCTATTGTGACATCGATTGAGACATTTTATGGCTCGAGAAGGCTAACACTGTTCAACTTGTGCGATTTGCATTCACTTTTCTGTCATTAATTTCAATATTAATCTGTTTTCTCAATTTGTATTAAGTTATATCACGTATTCTTATAATCACGTATAAATTCAATTGTTATTCGATTTTAAGATTAAACAGTTGGGCGCCACCGTGGGGCTACGGATAATAGTGGTTATTTGGTACAAACTTTCATAACACACACTATTTTACACTTGTTCTTTGGAGTGTCTTTGATTCTAGGACCAAATGTTGAACTCTCAATCAACACCCCTACTCGTTGACAATGATTTCGGTCACCATGGTGAAAATGATAACATAGCACCGGAGAACGACGCACCCCTGGTCGATCTCGATGGAGCCCCGGCTGCAGATCCAAATGACGTTAGGCCATGTATATGTAGCCACTAATGCAAATTTGGCAATCGATCCCGAGGACAACGTCCATAGGGATGTTCGGCTAGCCGCTCAAAACATGCATGGCGACGAAGATGGCGGAATCAACCTACGGGTGATCTTCGAAATATTGCAAGCTCAATAGGAAGCAATAGCCTAGCTCCAGAATCGGAATCGCCCACCGAGTAGGATTGAGCCCAAGCCGTCCCAGGAAGTTGTTCACAGAGTTGAATCGGTCTCAAGGAGATCAAACAAGAAAGAATCGGGGACCAATCCTATAATCATGAAGATACTCGAGGAACTGACAAAATGAATCGAGTCAGGAGAAAATAAGATTGAGGCAAACGACAAGAAGGTGGAAACCTACAACTCCGGGGTCGATCAAATCCAGGGAGCACCACCAATATTGAAGATCCTAGACTCCAAAAAGTTTGTGCAAAAACCTTTTCCCCCGAGCGCAGCTCCCAAGCCAATCCCCAAGAAGTTCCGCATGCCTGAGATTCCTAAATACAATGGAACGACCGACCTGAATGAGCATGTCACCTCCTACACATGTGCCATCAAAGGGAATGATCTAGAGGATGATGAGATCAAATCCGTCTTACTAAAGAAATTTGGAGAGACCCTATCAAAGGGAGTTATGATATGGTCTCACAATTTACCACATAATTCTATTGACTCATTTGTTATGCTTGAAGATTCTTTCGTAAAGGCACACGCCGGGGCCATCAAGTTCGAGATCAGGAAGTCGAACCTTTTCAAGGTAAGGAAGAAGGACAATTAAATGCTCAAAGAATTCGTGTCTCGATTCCAAATGGAATGAATGGACCTACCACCGGTCGCTGATGATTGGGCAGTTCAAGCCTTTACCCAAGGACTCAATGTTCGAAGCTCGGTGGCTTCACATCAGTTGTAGCATAACCAAATAGAGTACCCAACTGTTACTTGGGCGATGTGCATAATCGATACCAATCAAAGATCAGGGTCGAAGACGATCAACTTAGGGCTCCTACCGGGTCCGTTTATCATGTCAGACCCGTCGATAGAATTAAGAGATATATTGACCGGGAACCAAGGTCAAACAAAGATCCGTACCAGCCATATAATGGAGATCGTAGAAGCAACGGATTTGGGCGAAGTTCTACGCGAAATGAAAGAGGAAGCAATCAAGGTCAGAGCTCTCGGGGGCTCATGAGCAAGAACGGCTTCGACAGGCCTATCGAACCTAAAGAAGCACCGCGATTATCGAAATACAACTTTATTATTGATGCCACTCCCATTGTATCGGCTATAGAAAACATCAAAGACACCAAATGGCCTCGACCTTTACAAGCTGATCCAACCCAAAGATATCCCAACCAATTATGGCATTCACGACCACAGAACGGAGGATTGTCGACAATTGAGAGAAAAAGTAGCCTGGTTATTCAACAACGATCACCTTCTAGAATTTCTAAGCGACCGAGCCAAGAATCATTTCAGAAACAGGGACTCTAACAAACAGACCAAACCAGAAGAACCTCAACACGTTATCAACATGATCATCGGTGGAGTCGATGTCCCTCAAGGACCGATGTTAAACCACACCAAAGTGTCCATCACAAGGGAAAAATAGACTCGATACTATATACTAGAAGGAACCTTGTCTTCCAGTGACGAGGATGCATAGGGGATCGTACAACCTCACAACAAAGCTATGGTAATATTTGTACTCATAAATAAGCCTCGGGCTAAGTGTGTGTTAATTGATCCAGGTAGCTTGGCCAACATTATCCAGTCGAGAGTGGTAGAACAGCTCGGCCTACAAGATCAAATTGTGCCCGCAGTTTGAGTCCTGAATGAATTCAACATGGCATGTGAAACCACTAAAGGGGAAATAACACTACAAATCAATGCCCCTGGGACCATCCTGTAAGCCAAGTTTTATGTGATCGAAGGTGACATGAGATACAACGCCCTGTTCAGGGGGCCATAGATCTACAACATGAGGGCAGTGCCTTCGAACCTTCAACAAGTATTAAAATTACCAACACCGGGAGGGATTAAGACGATCTATGAAAAACAACCAGCCGCAAAGGAGATGTTTGCAGTCGATGAAGTAATTCCGATATAAACACTCTCGTCGTCAAAGGAACTAAGTTCGGAAGCAAAACAGGAAGCCAAATAGCAATCACCGATGCCGCCCTCGACCCAACCAGACAAGCAGGGAACTGACGAAGACGGTGATTACGGGGTTCCACAACCCTTTATAGTCCCTGATGATTCTGACACTACCAAATCAACAATCGAAGAGCTGGAGCAGGTCATATTTATCGAACATCTGCCCAATCGAAAGGTATAACTAGGCACAGAGTTAGCTCCCGAGCTCAAGAAAAAACTCGTTCAATTTCTTATAGCTAACATAGATTATTTTGCTTGGTCCCGTCTTGACATGACAGGGATCCCACGGGAGATCACCACTCACAAGCTAATCTTAGACCCGAAATTCCATCCGATTAAGCTGAAAAAGACACCTCAATCCGAGATCAAACATGCTTTCATCAAGGACGAGGTAACTAAAATCCTTAAAATAGGGTCCATTCAGGAAATTAAACACCCGAAATGGTTAGCAAACATATAAATAGTTCTTAAAAATGGAACAAACTAAGAATGCATATGGATTATAAAGATTTAAATAAGGCATGTACCAAGGACTCTTTCCATTTTCCTAACCTCGATCGCATGATCTATGTTATGGTCAGCCACGAGATACTCAGTTTTCTTGATGCCTACTACGGATACAACCAAATACGAATGAATTTGGATGATTAGGAAAATACCTCCTTCATCACTAAGTGTAAGGCCCCGGAATTTTTTTTTGAGTAATTTAAGATTTCGTCGTGCCAAGGTAGGCCAATTATTTTATTTTGTGTGCAAATAAGGATTAATGATATGATGGATATCAATTTGATATGTTAATAAGCGTATAAGTCATATTAGAGGTGAATTGGGGTCTAAGGAGAGGCCTAAGTCTAAGCCAAGTTGAAAATTTTCATATTAGACGAAAGTTGTAAAT
>MU746276.1:4947-62029 GCA_026770625.1 Nicotiana glauca
TATCGAGGTAGCCGCCTGACGTCTGCAAGACCCGACTTCTCCCTTATCTTGTTATTTGATTTTCCGCACATTCCAGACTATGTATTACTACAGTCTTCTTTTACTGTACTGTTAGAGGCTCTTGACTCGTGACCCCCAGGTCTTTGGGAGGTGGTTCCCAGTGTTAATGGGATATTTGGTTTGTCTATTTTATTAGCTAAACTTATAGCTGCACTTTTTTTTTTTAAAAGATATTAAATAAATTGGTTTTGAGCTTTACGCTCGGGTTGAGAGAGAATGGTCGGGCTTGCCTAGCAGTTGTGTTGGGCGCCATCACGACCGGGATTTGGGGTCGTGACAATGAAGTCCTAAACTAATTGCAACAAATTGAACTAACACAACAAACTTCAACAAGTATCAAGTGGTAATTTCGTTTCCATTTCATTTGGTGAGATTGCATCGAAACAAGCTCGAAAATGTACCTGGACAGTGGAAATAAAAGAAGAAGAAGAAGAAGAAGAAGAAGAAGAAGAAGAAGAAGAAGGAGCAATCAACAGCAGCAGTACTAACAACAACAATGCAACAACCAACATGAATAAACAACAGATCTCAATAGCAATGACCAAAAAGTAACCCCAGCTAGCTTGGACAGACCAGTTTGAAAAATACCCAGCAAACACCGGAAATTGTCAACATACCAATACCCCCACCCAAGACTAGTTCAATTGAGCTCAAATTACTTGGAGTCGGCCTAATACACCTCTGAATAGTAACTCAACTCGAAACCAACAAGTTATGGAAAAACAACTATAAGAATTCATAATTTATTCGATAGAATAGTGTTTTCTTTTCAATAGAATAGTAACCTTCCTGAGAAAAAACCTGAAGCAACTGAGAAAAGTTCTTTATAACTGATTAAATGCTTAAGAATTGATCCCTCACAACAGTCTTATGAACTTGTTTTTAACTTACTGAAATACTGCCTAAAGTCTCCAACAACTGACTCCAAAAAAACTGCCCCCAATCTGTCCTAAACTTCCTCCTTTATATCCAAACAGACCTCCCTTTACAGCTCCTAAAAGCATCCAACTATTAAGAAAATCAGCACATGTTATTCCCTGAAGACCACTACTGCATGTCCCTTATTATTTTAATTTTAAAGTGTATGGGCAGACTAAATTTAAAATTTAGTTAAGTATGGGCAGCCTGTTTTTCTATTCAATTCTTTCAAACTTTGTAAAATGGTGCCCACGTGATTTCTGTTTCCTGACCTTAAGGGTGTATTAACTTAAAAGTCCACTAGTATCACCTGACAGATTACTCACTAGGCCACTTTCAAATTCTCAAATTCCAAATTAACCTCGAAACCTACACTAGAAATGCAGCTATAACCAATTCAAAACTTCTCAAACTCAATCAGCTACTGAGATAAGTGAGTTGAAGCCAGTGTTCTAAAACATATATTTAATTAAACTGAAAAACCAACAGAACTCAGAGATTGACAATTCAATTCAATGTTATTACTGATTAAGTAACGAACTAATTTATAAACTTAAACATTCAGACAGACTGAACAATTTAACATTGTGATGCACTAATTTCAAATGAATTAACTGAATTAGTTCAATCACAGAATCAAAAAGAAAAGAAGCAGGAGAAGAAGAAGCGTGAAAATTAAATTAAAAAAATAACAAAGAAAAGAGAATTGAAAGATACCCGGAAATCAAACGGACAAAAACCGAAAACTCCTCTTCCCTTCGCTTTGGATTGAAGTGGACTTTAATCATGTGTTTCCAATATGGAAAAATGCGACTAAAGTATAATTCAGTCCAAAAGATCCTCATACTATCCGTTTGGTCTTTGAGTCAAAATTAGGGCTCGTTTTGTTTGATTTAGCATTCGAAGAAATGGAGTGATATTCGAAAGAAAATAGTGACGGGTATGGGATGAGGGAGGTCTAGTGATGGTGTGGTATTAATCTGGGATGGTTTGGAGGTGGCGCCGCCACCGGGTATTTGGTGGCAGTGCTAGGGTTCTTGACTAAAAACTGATATTCGAGGTATCCGGGTTAGATTCGAAGGAAGGTGGGCACGGGATCAGCATGAGGAGGTCGTGGGGGGGGGGGTCAGTGGTGTAAAGATGGGGGAGTTTGGCCCACCAGAATCACCGTGAGGAGATTTTCGGTGGGCGGAGGAGGCTACGGAGGGCTTTGGTCTCTGAAGGGTTAGAGATGAGGAGAAGGAATGAGACGGGTTTTAGGGGTATTGGGGGTTTGATATGTCAAAAACGAATGAATTAATCTGAGCCGTTGGATGATGGGAACCAATGACCTTGATTAATTGACTTAAATGAAAACGGGGTCGTTTAAGGTAATACGGGGTGGGTTTGGTTCGGGGGTAAGAGGGTCGGGTTGTGAGAGGTCGCGGGCAGAGTTATACGGACTGTTGGATCGAGTGAATGAATTGTTGAGATCTGAGAAGCCAAAACGACGTCGTTTGGTTGATCTCTGAGATGGATCAGAATTGGACCGGGTACAGGGGTGCTTTGGGCCTGGTTTATTTAATTCAAAAGTGGCCGAGTCCGAGTTTTGCTCTCTAATTCCGTTTCTTTTCTTTTATTTTATCAATCCATAAAGCTAAAGTCTAAACTAAATTATAAACCACATAAAATATCAATTAATTCCTAATAACAATTATTACACACAATTAAATACCAATTTAAAAATAAAATCACACAACTAGACCTTAAATATTAAAATGCAAAGTAAGTTATATTTTTTGTGATTTTTCTCATTTTGTAAAGCAAACTTAACTACTCCTAACAAATTCTAAATACAAATTCAACATATATATATATATATATAAAATTATTTATTTATTATTTTAACAGATAAACACGCATAGACAAATGCAAACAATAAGACAAAAATAATACAAAAAAATCCACAAAATCACACAGAACACAAAACTATTTTATTTTGAATTCTTTGGGGGTAATTCTCATATAGGGCAAAAATCACGTGCTCATACTAACTTATAACTTTAAAAATTGAGATAATTCATTGGGATTTTAAAATGAAAGAAAGTTTTCTTTTCTAAAGTTGAAATTTGATCCCTCTTTTCTTAAGAGCAAAAATCTAGTTCCTTTCTCTTAACAATATGATCACGATTTCTATAATAAAAGCATGAAAATTTTGGATGGTTTTGATTCTTAGCGGGCGATAACCGAACCGATAAAGATCGATAATCGATTAACTAAAATCTGATATTGGTTTAGCTTATCTATAAACAGATAAGTGATATGCTGAACCGATAACATTCGCAACCAAACCAACCGATGCCGATCCCCAGTATATTTTACCCATATGTATGGACTGGCACCAGGAGCCACGTGGTCCAATTACATGATGCCAGCGCATTAAAAGTGCGGTCCACAAATTCGACTGTTAATCATAGGGGTAAATTTAGTCTCAGAAATAGTGTTGTGTGTATTTTTTGACCAATAGATAGACGGAGCATGAAAGTAAACCATTTATCAAATGATAGGGCTATTTTTAGCCCCTTGTCGTTATTGTTTTTTATATTTATCTGTTATTTTTTATATTTACAATTATTTAGGAGTTTTACATTAGCTGGAATAGTTTGGCAAAATCTGGAATTTTAAGAGGACTTTATATTTTTTATACGTATGACATTTTATATTAGATGAATTCATGTTGCATTTTGATCACACCCAACTATGCCTTATAAAAAGAACTAAGCGGTTGTTGTAACTATAATCATAATTTACAAGTCCGGAGTCGAGTCTCACAAAGAACTAAAGCTTAGTTACAATTGTTCAATATTGCTAAGAAGACAAGCTCGAATAATTCCTATGTTATAAATATTAAAATTCTTGTATCTAATTAACTAACAAGTTAAATTAGTAGATTAATAACTACATATACTAGGGGTTAGAGACAAGATTAAGGAGGTCTAGAGTTATGATTTTTTCAATTATCAGAATCCTTTCCGCTATGTTTTCTATAAATTCGGCTAAGTATTCTCTATCGATCATGAGCGTTCTGACTATCGTAACTCTCTCTTGAGTAATTACTACAATTTATTTGACATATTCTCCCGAATTATGCTAGTTGGCATTAAGTACGGCTCAGTCGGATCGTACCCAAGGTTTCGCTATCCGTAATCTCACCTTTAAACCCTTTGTATTGATCCCTCATATACGTTAGGAGTGATTATGTTCAATAACTATCTAAATATGCACTCTTTCCAGAGTAATACACACTAACTAGGCACAGTCGATTGAGAGCTCTTCAACCAACCACAATAATAACGTAGTTGAACAAATAGAGAAAATACTACAACAAATCTACATTAACATAACAGAAAAATCATCCTTCAAAAGGTTCCATTAAAACCCTAGATAAAAAATAAGCTATTCATAATAGTACGCAAAACTACAATACTAGAATTCGTAACCAATAATAGATATAGGAAGAAGGAATTGAAAAACCCGTAGAAAAATTCTTCGCCGTGCTCCTAGTGTATTCTTGCCTCCGTAGGTCTCAAGTGTGCCCAAATTTGATCTCCCCTTCTTCGTCTCTCTAATGTCCGTCAAAAGTGACTGTTTTTAGGTCTATTTATATGTTTAGGACAAGACCTAAACGTGTAGGTCAACTCCTAGTCAAGCTAGGAAACAATTAAAACCTTCAAAACTCGGACTGGGCCTAGAGTCACCAAGCTAACGTCTGGTTGGGCCTGGCTTTAAGTTGGCCTCGCCTGGCTAAAGCCTGGTTGAGCTTGCTTTTACTCCGCTTCTCCTTTTCACCGTTCTCGAACATACTTTTGATGTTTAAGTATCCTAATAGCTCTACTTTCATCTTCAATTCATTTACACGTAAAATAGACTCCATTACGCACAAATAAAGTGTAATTTATTATTAAAGCATGTATAATGCAAGGCAAATAATGTACGAAACTATGAAATTATAGCCATACATCAATTTTGGCAAGCATTTATGGATTGGTTCTGGTGTTCTGCTGCAACTTTTGCGCTTTTCTTTACTTATATGGATTATAATATTATGTCAATGTCAAGGTATTTACATGATTTCTGATTAAATGGTGCATTATAATTGTGTACAATTTCCTGATATGGTAATATATGTGAGCAAACTGCTAAAAAATTGTGACGGTTTGGTCTTTTTATAGGTTGATGTGTGGGGTTATAGACACTGGACTACAGTGCTGAAATGGATGGGAACTAACGCATTGCTGATCTACGTTCTTGTATCGTGCAACATCCTACCTGTGGTTTTGCAGGGATTCTATTGGAGGCGGCCTGACAATAACATTGTGAGTACATGCTTAGAATCTAAGCATTATCCATTCGATGAGTTTGTGATCCTTCAATAGCTTCCTATAACTAAATTATCCATTTTTCGCAGCTCACATTGATTGGTATTGGACATAAGAAGTAGAGAAACAATTGGTATGCAGGAGCTTGAACATTTATCCACAATGCTTCATTATTTTTTTGCGGAATGAGCTTTAAAGCAAGTCGAGGCAACTGTTTCCTTCTTACGCGTGACTCTCTCTATATGTAAATTTATGTATATGTATATTAGACTAAGAGTGCACAAGTGACACACGCATCACATATATCAGTTCGATTTATTAACTAAAAACACGGTAAAATGAATGAGAAATCTGCTCATTGCAGCAGCAGAGGTATTATCTCAGGACAGTGTTGATATTCTTTATGGAAACTGATGTTGTACTCTTATGCTAAACTGCTAGAGTTTGTTACTCTTCAAGCGTCAATGCTGGAGACAACAGCTTAGGAAGGCGGATGCCGGATAGTATAGCAACTGCTGTACATCCTGTATGAGTAGTTAGTTGTAGGTTTCAATGAGATTGGCTCTCATTATACTGCTTCTTGCTGTATTGATGGCCATAAACGTTTTAATCCCAGATTAGTTGGGGTTGGTTATATGAATTCTCTACTTCCTATTTTTCTCTATTCATGTTTGAAATAGCTTGCGTTTAGTTCACATTCCAATGTAAGGGCAGAGCTAGATGGGTGGGTCGGAAATCAGACAACAAAAATTATAACATAAGCGGAGTGATCCCACAAGTGGGGTCTGGGCTTCAAGAGGGGAGTTAAGGGGTTTACAATTTATAGTACCAGTTGAAAAAAAGGAAAAAAATTATCGGGTATAAGATGGATGTATTATATGTTGCATTCAAGGAAGAGTGTGACTTAACAATCAATGAAGTTTACGAAAATTACGAAAGGCTAAAGTTCAAATTTAGCAGAGACAAATATGAATCACAAGTATTTGATGGAATAACCAGGGGAATACATATTGGTCCGACACAAACACTGCCTTTGCAAGGAAAGTAACGGTATGTTTGGATCATTGTTCCCCGTCATTTTATAATGTATTGTATTGTACTGTATCATATTGTATCATATCGTTTTATGAATACAATGTTTGAATAGATTTTATTGTTTGTCATTGTTAAATAATATTTTGCTGTTTGGTTTGACTGTATCGTACTGTATTATAACTGATAAATTTACTAAAATACCCTCAATTATGTAAATATTGAATTTATCAAAAATTATGCATAAAATAATTTTCAAAAAATAAAACAGAAGAAGGCAAAACACCTTAAGAAATCGGAATAGAAGAAGGCAAAACAAAGGAGCATAACTAATTAGAATTGACTTAAAAGCAACTTTGGAGAAAAAGTAAAATAGAAGACAACAAAACACCTTTAACGTTGGCGGCAGAAGTACTGAAAAAAAACAAAGTAGGTTAGAAGTTGGAAAATTGAAGTTAAAATAGAAAAAAAGGTAAAGGGTAAAATAGAATTGTGGAGTAATAAGTTAGGGCATAATTGGAAAGAAAAATAGGAAACGATCCCACCACACCAAATCGGTTGTTTCAAAAAAGGGGATTTTTTGTTGTTCCGGAACAATAGATTTAACAATACAATACAACCAATTTTAATGAAACAATCAAAACAAACATTGTTTTGGGATAAAAATACAATACGATACAACGAGGAACAACCATCCAAACAAGCCATAAGTAAAAAGTAATATGAAATATCTTAATTTTATCATTTGTTATTCTTTGGTGAAATTCATAACCTTATCTCATATTCCAGTATGGCCAGGTAGAAGCAATAAGCTTAATCGCGCTTCTCATCATAAGTGGTGACTTGACAGGTAAAGGATGACCATGTGATGTCAAGTACTCACAAGTTGAGTAAACTGGAGTATAAAACCATTCTGCGTCCTCTGGATTAAGGGTTCGAATAGGACTGGATAACAGGAAACGATGCATATATATATATATATCTCGGCTGCAAACATGTGATTGAGGCATCGCGAATCTCTCTGAACAGTTTTCTTGTTGTACTTACTGGGAAGTTCATATACATAAACTTTTAACCTTCATACTGGATTATCTTCCAAAACATCACCAGCAGTTCCAGAAATTCGTTCACTGTGTTGATCAGTCATATGAAATTCTAAGGCTTCAATTCTCAAAATGAAAGCAAGATAAAGAAACCCAAGAAAGCCCCTATAGCACAAGCAATCAGAAAAAGATTTGAGTCAAAACTCAAAAAGAAGAAAAGATGTATAAGCTTAAAAGATGCATGATGCTTTCTACCTCAACTACAAAAAGAATTGTTGATGAGTCTATATATAGTTGGGAGTTTTACACTATCAGGTCACAGAAAGGATATCTATTGAAAAGCCTCCTTAAAATGTTGGATTTGTGATCTTTAAAATAAGACAGTTGTCTGCTGTAACGTATAAAGTTGACCCGGTGGTATAAAATTGTTGAGAGTCCCACATCGATTATAATAGTGATGGGTGGTTTCTTTATATGCCTTAGCCAATCCTCACTTCTTGAACTAGCTTTTGAGGTTGAGTTAGGCGGAGAATCATTTCTCATTGTATTAGAGTAGTAACCATCCCAATCTTGGTTTCCCAATGTTAAGCTGCCATATCATATTGTTCACGCTTCAGATAACCCGGGGAGGGGGGACATTGAGAGTCCTACATCGATTATAAAAGAGAATACGTGATCTCTTGGGAAATACTCACCTCTTGAGCTAGCTGTTGAGTTAGACTCAAGGGTTCATTTATTAAAAATTTCTTATTGCATAGACAAGTTATTAGGAATCAACAGTTGAAGTGTCACTAAACAGGTTAGGAGGAATAAACCGTTGAAATGTCACTAGACTTGGTAGTTAATCCTTATTTTATGAATTCCAACCTCAGATTTTTTGTCAGTGTAAAATATTTAGCTTACGGCCAACAAATTAAAAACAAAGATGACAACTCAGGTCAACACCTGCAAGGGTTGACAATAAACTTTCTTTCGTGTACCCTATTGTCCCTAAAGTCCCTTTCACTATGTTAATATCGTTGGTCTTAATTTGCCTTTTACCACAGTATTTGAGCTTTTCATTGGTATCTTTTTTTTCCTAAAAGTGCCTCCCAACCTTTCTTACTACTGAAGTTCTTCTCAATTGAAAAACATAAAAATTTAAATAATGTGTCCACCCCTCTATTATTCTCCGCTTAAAAATATCAAATACTTTGCTATAGCAGGATTTGAACTCGTGACATGTATCTAGCCCAACCATCATGTGTTGTACTCTTGCCCCTATGTCAAAACCCTGGAGCACCTTCCATTATCAGAAAGTCCAATGGAAAAGCATATTTTTGCATACAAATATCCATCCCAGATTCAAATTCATACTATGGTTGGCTGCACTTGAAAGGATATCCACTGTGGATAGACTAAGTAGAACTGGAATACAAGTGCGACAGGATTATGCATTTTATAAAGCAGCCACTGAAACGTTGCAACATCTTACTAGCAGAATTTGGACCAGATTACTGGTATGGCTAGGCATGAAAAGGAGCCTAAAGGAATAGAAAGAGGAGCTTAGTTGGGCAAGAAGGATTGCTAGAAAGAAGATAGAAATAGCTGCAATCACTAGCTATGTGTTTGCTATGCTCATCTAATGTATATGGAGGGAGAGGAACATGATTCGTTTCCAGCAAAGTATCTTTGATGAACACAAAAATGTGCAGAGAAATTGTACTACATGTAAACACTAGAGGCAGAAGACAACCTAAGTGGCTGCAAACATTACATAGTTTATACAGATTTACTTAGCTTTTTATGTAATGATCTATTTAATTTTTGATTAGCAGCAATGCCTAGTTGGTTAGTAGAAACAAACGCAATTGTAAACTAGGATTAGGCTTCAGTTTTTCAGGATTATAGCTGGTTAGCAATTACACGACATTGTACATATATACGTTTGATTAATACAATTTGAGTTTCATAAAAAAAAAAAGCCCCGGGACAACCTTTTTTAATAGTATTAATATTTATGTTGCTATGGTTTGCCCTTGCTTCAATGTGGTTCTTGTCTGAAGCTACAATGTGCATTAAGTAACTACAATTAGCTGATACATTTATATGAGGAGTTTTCATAAAGCTCTATAATTTGGAGTCTAACTATCATACATAATTATAAAATACCTAATTATTATTCATAGCTACTATTCAATTATTATCAGCTCGTGTCGCGCCCCCTTTTTCCTCGAGGAGTCCGGGTTTCGACATTCATGTGGGAACAACGTGTTTTATTTTAGGAGTTGGGTATTTGAATTTGAAGAGTCGCCACCTAACAGATTAAGGTGCGTTGGGGGTACCTAGAGCGATTAACACATGTAACTAGTTTGCATTACCAGAGATTAGGGTAAGAGCTCAAAATAACCTTGAGGGAAAGGTGTTAGGCATCTCTCGCGGTCCATAATGGTGGGTCCCAATCGAACTTAAACTATGTGAATTAGTCATTTAACAAGTAAATAATCTTAGCACATATTTGCAAATAAAGGTAGTTTTCACAGTCCAAATACATGTATGATCAAGAAAATTTAGATAATGAAGGTCAAGAGGTTTGGACAGCTTAAACACATATATATATAAAGAAAAAGAAGTTTAGATAATTTCAACACATATAAGAATTGAGAAAGGGAAGTCCTAAGTTGATTAGCCTACATGAGCAATCTGTGCAATGCACGGTAATCCTCCTCAACTAGAGGGGCTACATGTGATATTAGTGCGCATGTCATCATATCCTTTTACTACCCATTACCCCATCCTTAATGGTTATACAAGCGAGTTTAATTAACGACCTCTAAGCGTGATGCTAGCCGTCCCTTCCTTGTGCCTCATAGGAATTTAGGACCTCTAGACTTAGGTAGTTCTAGACAATCCTAAGATATTTAAAAGGAAAAAGTCTTGGCGACAACGAATAACATATACGACTGTCAATTAAAGAATCAGGTAAAAGGCTCATGTTTACCTCCACACATACATAGGCACATAAACAACATGTCTCAAGCAGCTGATTTAGAAGAAGTTCAGAAAGCCTAAGAATATGATATCTAGATAAATATTGCAGATACAAGATATGCAATGTTTGTTTTAAGGGAAGTGGCAGAATCCTAACCAGTTTGCCTACTGGTTTTATAGCCTGTTAAGCCTGCATAATTTTACACATAAGCATAACTGGTTTTACAATTATTTAATGGCCTAAGGCTTGCCTAAGTGTGTATATGTAGTCACGAATCTGGGGAATACTTAAACAGTTTGAAGTTTTTTATCCTATAGACATGCTTATCTAAATGATACAAATTATAACATGCGATTTATAAATTTGTGTTTAGAGACATGATACTTATGCATGAGTCTGTTTTAAACCTTTTCATGGATAGCCATTGATTTAATCGAAATAGACGTGGTTCAAACAGATGCAAATAGAGTTTCTAAAAACACGGTATCAAATGCATACAAGAGTGACAACTTTATTAAGATTATGTAATAGCAGCATGTCTATGTGACAGTACTTGCGAAGAACCAGAAATTAAGCATGCAACATGTTGAAGCAGTAAACGTGAAGGCCCTAAAACAGGATATTTAATGCACATGTTCAACACAATTTAAATGTAAGTGAACACATCAATCCTAGAAACATGAATTCTAATCCATATTTGCAGAATATAAAGCCTATAGTATGTTTTCTACCCAGTCTTACCTACAGTATCATACAACTACCTCCCTTTGTATTAATTACCCCAATATCTGTTTACAAATAATTATTACAAATCAAAGTTGCATAAATTACACAGATAAAATATAAAGTAATACTATAGGGAGCCTGAAGCAGGCCCAAAATAAACCTGGGAGAACCAAGCCTTCAATGTAGTCTCAAATGCTTAGAAATTTTATAGACAACAAGTGTCTAGGTGTGTCAGAGTTCCCTAAGGACCTCAAAGATCTCGGGCAGTGCTCACACCAAGACTTTTCTCAAGTAAGGACTGGTTGTGTGTAGTGTGAAAAAGCCAGCCCTGATATGCCAGAGTTCAGAAAGATCTCAAGGATCCCTAAGTAGTACACATACCAGAGGAGGCATAACTTAATAACCTAAGAGTAAGTGAGAGTGCTTGAAAAGACTTATGAAAACAATGTGGAGATAACTTCTTAGGAATGATTTTTTTTTTTGGAATAGACCAGTTTTAGGAAAATACTAGGAATGAAAGCGAGTTTTTAGAAGAATACAAATAACATTTTTGAAAACAGTTCAAAAGAGAGCAAAATTCAGTAGGCAGCCAGTCAATCATAGAAGGTTCAGATTCACGGGCACTTTAGCAGGCAGGTTTGCACACAAGGGTGAAAGGGATTGGGAACATATAGGAATCTCATTGAGGGTATATTAATATGGGCTGGGAGGCATGTGGACAACATAAAACACTTAGGAGTTTCATAGTCTTAATGAATTAACCAGGACATCAGCCAACTAAAACATGAGGCAAAGATGTATAAGATAGAAACAAGACATACAAGTAGGGTCATAACATGATCACATAGCTAAAGGATTAATCATAAATCAACACACAGGCTGGTCAAGCATCAGATAAACATGTAAAGTGTAGACATATTAGTTGTACATTGAATATGGCAGAATTTAAACATGCTTAAACAAAGAAGCCAAATTCATAATGAACTAATGCAGGAATGAAACACATAGAGTTTGGATTTAAATTGTAACTAGAGACATACTAGTTGAGGAAAAAGAGTGCAGAATATAGAGCAAGTATAGTCTCACTATCTAGCCTTGGCTAGACCCACAATAGCACAAGTAACACAAGTAGCTAAGAAGGAGAAGAGTTTGAGAGTGTGTGTATTATGAACTGATGTTCGTGTCTCTGTCTGTAGAATGAGAATATATATATATATATATATATATATATATATATATATATATATATATATATATATATATATATATATACGAGTCAAATAGTATAGGTATGTAGGGACAAGGCGGATTGTCACCGCAAAAATAAGGCAAGAAATAAACAATCAATCAAAATAAGTCAGTCATGAACAAATTAGAAGTAAAATCAGGCTAGTAGTACTTGATTTAAGAAAAATTGTATATGGAATCAATCAATAATTAAGGGCTAGGTTAAATAAGGCAAGAACTAACTCTGAAATTAATTAGAAGTTGGTTCTAAAAATTAAAGCATAAAATGAGGCTAGTAGCACCAATTATTAATCACACATAAGGTAAGAACATGTAAAATCTAATAAGGAAACACCAGTATTAAAGGAAAGCCCAATTTCAAGCCCTAATTTAGGTAAGTGAAATTAATTAATAATTAGTCGATAGGGTTCAAGGCAAACATGCATAAATAGTAAAATAATCAGTTAAATAAGAGATTAGGCATAAATACATAAACATATAGTAAACAAAATAAATAAGGAAACCCTAATAGATACTTAGAGATGAAAACATTTAAAAGTTAAATATTTTGTAGAAAATACCGTTGAAACCAAGACCCTAATTCTAGGATAAACCAAAATCAGTCAGGAATAATAATAATAAGGAAGGATCAGAAAATATCGAGGTGGAAATATTGAAAATTTAAAGAAGAAACACCAAAATAAACATGAAATCGTTTCAGATGTGAGAAGATCTAAACTGATTAAACCAAAAATTAGCCAAATTCATAAAATAAATAGAGGTTAAATCAAATGTGGTTTGAACAGGAGATTTGAAACCCTAAAAATACGAAGACATTCTTACTCATAGGTATTGGCATGAACATCGACGGAAATAGTCAAGACATGAAAGATTTTGAACTAGATCTGGCTCGAGCTTGGCCAGATTTGCTTTGCCATGTTAGGAAGCAACTAAATAGGGTCGTAGACGAGTAACCAATGGTGAAGAAGGACCGATAATGTAAGGGAATCCATGGCTGATTCCATTTTGGGTCGGAATCGGAGAGGATAACAGGTGACAGCGCTAGTGTTAGAGAGGGGTGAGTGACAAGAGCATATAAGGATGACGGGTTTGGAAAAATAGGTAAGGTTAGGGTTTTTTTGATATATTAAAAGGGATCAGCTGATTTAGGGCCGTTGATTGATTAGATGTCTAAGTGGGTCGGGTTTAATTAGACGGGTATTTGGGTTTGGATTTGGGTTGGACGGGTATGGGTAATTGGGCTAGGCTAGGTCTGAAATTGGGTATTTTCTAGGGACTATATTTTAAATACCCAATTAATGTAGTCCAATAATTTTATAAAATAGTTTATAAATGATAAAAATATAATTTGTGCATAAAAATACTTTAAAATACTTACTTAATATTGTAAAAATATGAAAAATTATTTTGTAGATGGATAATATGATTGTGCATATATATAGGCTATTGTTGCAAAAATATGCAATTCTAGCTTAAAAATACAAATGTGATTGTAAAAAATATAATTAAAATATTTAAATATTATATGGGTATAAATAATAAATTTAGATGATTAAATTATCATAAAAATAATATGAGGAATAATCATTGTACATAAAAATGCAGAAATAAATTGATTTAAGGACTTTAAAATTATAGAAAAATTATAAAAATACTTGTGCATGTTTGTAAATACATATACAATATTTTGAAAGTATGTATGCATATTTAAAAATATATAAAGAAAAAATTGGGTATCAACAGCTGCCCCTCTTTACCCGGGAAGGATGAAAGAGTTTTCGAGTAAAGAAATGATGGCCAATTTTGACCGAATGGGATGTATTAAAAGATAGAGGTTAGACTCTAGTCTTTGAGCTGCCTACATATCCTTAGTTTTATAGAAATCAGGCCATTCGTAGTTCTGGATTCATAGGCGAAATATACCGATGAAGTTATCGCAAGAATGGACACAAGGTTTCGGGATAGGTGAAGAATAATTATGGTGAGAGGTAAAGTTTGATATAACTGAGGGGATCGGAGCGAGATTGCTCACCAGGTCACCTGCAAATAAAGATACTACAAGCATATATTCGTGCGGAAATTTAGACATGATGTAGATTACCTTTGGACCATGAAAGTTGTCTCCGGATGGTTAATGATAGCGTCCTTAGAGCATGTTGTCCTGGGCCATGAATCATGATATAAGAGATTCACAGGCCATGAAATTATGTTCTTGGGCCATGAAAATGGTGCCTCCAAACCATGATGCCTTTGAATAATGATATGCAAATTTGAGAGATCCTCAGTCCATGGCATGGTGTCTTCCGGCTATGAGGATGATGCCTTTAGACTATGATGCCTTTGGAAAAGTTGGTGATATTTCAGACCATGAGATGAAATAAGATGATGTCAACAAGACAAGGCTTAGTCTTGTAAAGTTGAGGGCAGAGCTTAGCCCGAAAGAAGAGAAAATAGATTGAGCCGAAATAGAGCAACATTTATGCAAGGAGGGACAATGCTTAGTCTCATGAGAAGGAAATGCTTAGCCTTATGCAAAATAGAATACATGGCTTAGTATCATGCAAGATGCAGGATAGGGCTTAGTCCCATGCAGTGAAGGCAGTGCTTAGCCTTATGTAGATATGGAGACAGGGCTTAGCCTCATGCAAGGTTTGGGACAGTGCTTAGTCCCATGCAAAAAGAAGGCAGTGCTTAGCCGTATGCAAATGTGGAGGTAGCCCTTAGCCTCATACAATATTCAGGGACAGGGCTTAGTCCTATGCAAATGGAAGGCAGGGCTTAGCCTTATGCAGTAATGCAGGCAGAGATTAGCCTCATGCAAGGTAGAGACAAAGCTTAGTCTCATGCAGGATGCAGGACAGGGCTTAGTCCCATTCAAGGAGAAGGTAGTGTTTAGCCTTATGCAAACATGGAGGCAAGGCTTAGTCTCAAGCAAATATGGAGACAAGGCCTAGCTTTATGCAAGGTTCGGGACAGGGCTTAGTCCCATGGAGATGGAAGGCAGAGCTTAGACTTATGAAGATAGAGGCAGAGCTTAGCCTCATGCAAGGTAGAGATAGAGCTTAGTCTCATGCGGGATGCGCGACAAGTCTTAGTCTCATGCAAAGATAAGGCAGTTCTTAGACTTATGCAAATATGGAGGCAAGGCTTAGCCTTATGCAAATATGGAGGCAGGGCTTAGCCTCATGTAAATGTGGAGGCAGGGCTTAGCCTCGTGGAAGATTCGAGACATGGCTTAGCCCCATGCAAGTGGAAGGCAGAGCTTAGCCTCATGCAGGATGCAGGACAGGGCTTAGTCCCATGTAGGATGCGGGACATGGCTTAGTCCCACGCAAAAGGAAGGCACTGCTTAGCCTTATGCAAATATAGAGGCAGGGCTTAGCCTTATGCAAATTTAGAGACAGGGCTTAGCCTCATGCAAGATGTGGGACAAGGCTTAGTCACATGCATATAGAAGATAGGGTTTAGCCTTATGCATATATAGAGGCAGGGCTTAGCCTTATGCAAGGTTCCAGACATGGCTTAGTCCATTGCAAAGAACGAATAACAAATAAGGGTAGAATGTTTCTTAACTGGAGATACGTTCAGTGTCTGGTGGACCATTTGATAGTGATTTTTCTTTGTGTATATATATTGTGAATGATATTTCTACGTCAGATGTGCCTGCACTCAAAGAAAAATTGTAAGTTCTATAAGGGGAGATTGGTTCGTGCCTTCGTCTTCTGGCCTTGCTTTGCTATGTTTTGGAGACTATTACTGAAATAAAGATTTTGAAAATATGCCATTATTGATAAAAATATAGAGTCATTTTAGAAACATAGTGAAATATTAAGTAATTTTAGATGAACTAGTGGATGTGACACATTTCAGAGACATCATAGCTTTCTCGTGTCAGAATTTTGAGGTTCTGCCCCTGTTTGGTAGATGATCCTTCGACTATTTACGAGTGACGAAACTTGTTGAACCTTCTACAAAATTTTGATAATCCTTATCAAAATTTTGCCCCAGTTTCTTAACCTATTTCTAACTTTCTGACATGCAATGGCGTTGGCTGGATTTGCTCCAGAATTTTTTTTGGTTCTGGGAAAATGAAAATTTTATTATGATATGACCAAACCCATAGGGCTTCCTACATATCCCCTCTTAAATGGGAATCAGGTCAAGCGTAATTCAATTACATCATATGAAGTAATGTAAACAGTCTAAACATAGTATCTCTTGACTGCGTCTGAATTAATCGATTTCGGCCAAACTTCTCCGTCCATTTCTGCAAGTATGATTGCTCCTCATGTTAACACACTGTGAACTATGTAAGGACCTTTCCATTTGGGAGAGGATTTCCCTTTGGCTTCAACTTGATGTGGGAAGATCTTCTTCAATACCAGTTGTCCTGGTGCAAACTATCTTGGTTTGACCCTCTTGTTGAAAGCTCTGGACATTCTGTTCTGATAAAGCTGACCGTGATATACTGTATTCATTCTTTTTCCATCTATAAGGGCCAATTGCTCATAGCAGCTCCTTATCCATTCTGCATCGCTGATTTCAGCTTCCTGTATGATTTTTAAAGAAGGAATCTCTACCTCAGCTGGGATGACAACATCGGTACCATAAACCAGAATATAGGGAGTTGCCCTAGTTGATGTGCAAACTGTAGTACAGTATCCCAGCAAAGAAAAGGGTAGCATCTCGTGCTATTGTTTTAGTTTTCTACCATCATCCTTAATGTTTTCTTGATGTTTTTGTTGGCGGTTTCTACGACTCCGTTCGTCTGAGGTCTGTATGATGTGGAGTTCTTGTGATTTATTTTGAAAGTTTCATACATGGCTTTCATCCGATCACTATTGATATTGGTGGCATTATCAGTGAGAATAGACTCGAGAACTCCGGATCGACAAATAATAGAATCCTTGACAAAGTCTTTGACGACTTTCTTGGTCACAGCTTTGTAGGATGCAACCTCTACCCATTTTGTGAAGTAGTCAATTGCTACTAGAAATAACATGTCCCCATTCGAATCAGTGGTCTCGATAGGACTAATAACATCCATTCCCCAGGTGGCGAATGGCCAAGGTGATCTTGTTACATTGAGCTCATTCAGCGGCACTTTTATCATATTGGCATGCACTTGACATTGGTAGCATTTGCAGACATACTACACGCAATCTGTCTCCATAGTCATCCAAAAGTAACCGACCCTAAGTATCTTCTTCGCCAAGATAAAACCATTCATATGCGGGCCGCAGGTCCCAATATGTATCTCCTCAAGTAGTTTAGAAGCTTCTTTTGCGTCGATACATCTTAGCGATCCCAAATTAGGAGTTCTTCTGTACAAGTTTCCTCCATTGTGGAAAAAGTGATTGAACAATCTTCGAAGTGTGTATTTCTGAGTATGGTTAGCATGCTCTGGATATTCTGCGTTTTCCAAATAATCTTTGATATCATGGAACCAAGCTTTTCCATCTGTCTCTTCGTCGACATGAGCATAGTAAGCCAGTTGATTACAAATTTTCAATGGGATGAGATCAATGAAATTCTTATTTGGATGTTGTATCATGGATGACAAGGTGGCCAAAGCATCGACAAACTCGTTCTAAATTCTGGGAACATGCTGAAACTCTATATTCGCGAACCTTTTTCTCAATTCCTGCACATGGTGCAGATATGGAAATATCTTGGAATTCTTGGTGGCCCACTCACCTTGTACCTGGTGCACGAGCAAATGTGAATCACCAATTACCAGCAGCTCTTAAATATTCATGTCAATTGCCATGTTGATCCCCAGTATGCAGGCTTCATATTCTGCCATGTTGTTGGTGCATGGAAACCTAATCTTCACAGATACGGGGTAATGTTGACCTGTTTTTGATACCAAAACCGCTCCAGTGCCCACTCCTTTGAAATTTGTAGCTCCATCAAAGAACATCCTCCAGCCATCGTGTACTTCAGTAATGTCTTCTCCTACGAATGACACTTTTTCATTAGGAAAATACGTTTTTAAGGGTTTGTATTCTCCTTCCACCAGATTCTCATCAAGATGGTCTGCCAATGCTTGTCCTTTGACCGTATTTTGAGTTACATAGACGATATCAAACTTACTTAACAGTATCTTCCATTTGGTTAACTTCCCAGTTGGCATAGGTTTTTGAAATATGTACTTCAGAGGGTCCATCCTAGATATGAGGGATGTGGTATAGGCACAGAAGTAATGCTTGAATTTCTGGGCCGTCCAGGTTAAAGCATAGCAAGTGCGTTCCAGCAGAGAGTATCGTACTTCATAAGGTGTGAATTTCTTACTTAGGTAGTATATGACTTGCTGTTTTCTCCCTGTCTCATCATGTTGTCCCAGAACACATCTGAAAGATCCATCTAATGCATATATATAGAGTAGCAAAGGTCGTTTTGTCTCTGGCGGGACCAAGTTTGGTGGTAAGGATAGGTACTCCTTGATTTTGTCGAAAGCTTTCTGACAATCCTCGGTCCATCTTGTTTCGGCATCTTTCCTCAGTATGTTGAAGATGGGTTCACATATGACTGTGGACTATGCTATGAAGCGACTGATGTAGTTGAGACGTCCTAGGAAACTCATCACGTCCTTTTTGCTCCTAGGCGGAGGTAACTCCTGAATAGCCTTAACCTTGGATGGGTCTAGCTCGATCCCTCGATGGATGACAATGAATCCGAGTAACTTTCCTATGGGAACCCTGAATGCACACTTTGTGGGGTTCAGTTTTAAGTTGTACCTCCTTAACCTGTCAAATAACTTTCTTAAGTCCGTTATGTGATCCGTAGCCTTCTTGGATTTGATAATGACGTCTACCACATACACCTCTGTTTCTTTATGTATCAGATCATGGAAGATGGTTGTCATGGCTCTCATGTAAGTAGCCCCGATATTCTTTAGACCAAATTGCATCATTTTGTAACAGTATACCTCACATGGTGTAATAAAGGCTATTTTCTCTGTGTCTTCTTCGTCCATCCAGATCTAATGATAACCCGCGAAGCAATCTACAAAGGATTGGAGTTCATGTTTGGCGCAATTATCGATCATAATGTGTATATTTGGTAGTGGGAAGTCGTCCTTAGGATTCGCTCTGTTTAAGTCTCGATAGTCAACACATACTCTAACTTTCCCATATTTCTTCGGAACTGGTACAATGTTGGCTAATTAGGTCGGGTACTCAGCCACCCTGAGGACTTTGGCTTTGATCTGCTTAGTAACTTCCTCCTTGATTTTTAGGCTCATATTTGGTTTGAATTTTTTGAGTTTCTACTTTACCGACAGACACATGGAATTGGTAGGCAACTTGTGAGCCACTATGAACGTGCTTAAACTGGTCATGTCATCATATGACCATGCAAAGATGTCCTCATACTCCTTTAAGAAATAAATGTACTCCTCTTTCTCTGTCTATGATAAGTGAATGCTGAGGCGAGTCTCCTTGATGGTCTCGGTATCCCCCAAATTTGTTGCTTCAGTTTCGTCTAGGTTGGACTTAGGCTTATTCTCAAAGTTCTCAACCTCACTGACAACTTCCTTAGGTATTTCATCTTCTTCATCCGAATCACTATCCTCGTATTGTGCTACCTCATTACATGTCACAGTTACAGGTTCATCGGGAAAAGTAATAATAATTCTATAGAAAGAAAAAGTGTGGAATATAATAATGAATAATAAAGAGCAATGCATTTGATTAAAACTGAAAACATCCAAACAAGTATGGCTCGATGAATCGAGCATTTATTTTGAAACAAGTAAGTCTTAAAAAAACAAAATTACTGAAAATCTTAGATGCCCAAAATGGCTATAGAAATAAAATCTGCCAAGCTACCCAGGGATACGGCGGGCCCGAGATGGTGTAACACTCCAGTTCCTGAGAACAGATCCCTTCTCCACAGTCTGAATAGCGAGGCCTTCTTCCTCCTCCTCCTCAATTATTGCACTGCAATCCATGTCTTCGTCTTCTAGGAACAGATTCCTCAGCCCAGCTAATGCTTCTTCTTCTACAGTTCCCCATATTGTATCATCTTGGTGAAAAGTTTGACCCAGATGTGGTACTGGTTGCTCGATAGGGTAATAGGGTCAGCGCCATGGAGACGACCAATCATCATACTCTTTCCATGTATAGTGGTATCTGAGCTCGAAGGTAGTACCATGACGTTTCAGCTGTATCGGTTTGGTAATACCCTGGAGATTTTTCCCAAGACCTTTGTCGGGTTCATACCTAGATCATGCCAGTATGCTTTCTATTTTGCTACTCTACCATTTTTCTTTCTCAATGACATTGACACGTTCGATGTGCTGATAGGTTTCCCCTTCTAGCCTTCCTCTTTACCCGATAGCGGGGATAGTTTGACTGGTGTAAATGGGGTTACACCCGTCTCTGTAAATGATCACCTACTGATGGTTCCATTCTAATTTCATGGCTTGGTGTAGTGTGGAAGCCACAACCCCAGTGCATGTATCTATGGTTGGCCCAATAGAAGATTGTATGAAGCTAATATGTCAAGCGCTTGGAATTCAACATCGATCCAAGTTGGCCCAAAGATTAATCTCCCCAATCGTGCCTCTTTGAGACCCATTTAAAGCTTTTACGTTCATGTTTCCTATCCGTATCTCATGGAAACCTTTGCCCAATCTTTTTAGAGTATCCAATGGACAAATATTGAGGCTACAACCTCTATCAATCAAGACCGTGGAAATGAATCTATCTTCAAATTGCACCGTGATATGCAATGCTCGAGTGTGATTCAACCCTTCAAGCGGTAGCTCATTCTCATGGAAGATTATTTTATGACTTTCCAGCACCTGCCCTACCATGTTGGCCATCTCTCCACATGTGATATTGTTGGGCAAGTAAACTTCACTCAACACCTTCATCAAAGCGTTCTTGTGTGCCTCTGAATTTTGCAACAATGATAGTATGGATATCTGAGCTGGAGTTTTGTTCAAATGATTAATGATGGAGTATTCCCGTGCTTAAGTGTTCAGGTGTATAGATTCTTCCGGTCCTAGTCATTCCTTGTGCAGCATCAGATTCCTCCATTTTTGCCTTTCCTTTTCGCCTAGCTTTGGCAACATAACCCCAGGGTATTGATTTTGAATTAAAAGTAGGTATGGTTGATACTGTATATAGTAAAAGATGTGGTCACTTCCATTTCAAATGGAATATGGGTGGCTGCAGGTGGAGCTACCTTTACCTCAAATGGAACCGAGGCAGCTACCTCAACCTCGCTTGGTGACTGAGTCTGTACTAAAATAGGAGTAAGTGTGACTGTAGGTTTAAAGTCATCACCTTCTCGAATAAGCCCGATTGACCCCTTAGGATCCCATTCCTCGTCCATCTCTATCAAATGTATCCCACCACCCCTATTATCCAGGAGAGGATTGTTGCGGACATTGGGTGCAACTTTTTTCACCTGTAGGACCTTGTTGTCAATCAATTTTTGGATTTTGTCTTTCAATGTTCAGAACTCGTCAATGGTGTGTCCCTTCATACCCAAATGGTATGCACAAGTTTTGTTTGGGTTGACCCATTAGGACGGGGTTTCTACTACTACATCGAGAATGAGAGTGACGTAACTAGCGGCCTTTAACCTTTCATACAACCAGTCGATAGATTCATCAATAGCAGTGTATTGTTTTGGTAGTTTACGGTCAAAATTGGGTAGCTGGAGGTGAAAGAAAATGAGATGGTTGGGAATTATAGGTATGATAGACAGTGGCCGGTTGGGAATATCTGGGAGATGAGGGTTGATATGTAGGTAGTGGTGCTTGGTATGTGGGTGGGAGTGTTTAATATGTAGGTGAAGGTGTTTGATATGTGGGTGGAGGTGTTTGATATGCGAGTGGAGATTTCGGGCCCTGAACCACCATGACTACCCCAACGTCTTTCTTCTTTGATATGCCGCCTGATTGTAATGCCTTGTTTATGGCCTGTAATGCCTCAAAGTTTGTTACGATCCCACTTTTGATGCCTTCTTCAATCCTTTCACCAAGTTTGATGATATAAGATAATTTATGATTTTCAATAACCATTAACCTTTCATAGTATTATGGATCCTATGCTCTGACAAAAAATTTGTTCATTTGTTCCTCGTCCAAAGATGGCTTGACTTTGGTTGCTTCCGACCTCCAACGAGTAACATACTCGCGGAAAGTCTCGGTGGGCTTCTTCTTGAGGTTCTAAATGTAGAAAACATATGGTGCATTTTCTGTGTTGAACCTATATCGGTCCATGAAATCAGATGCCATACTTGCGCAGTTGGACCATTTCTTAGGATCCTGGCTGATGTACCAGGACAAAGCATCTCCCATAATACTTCTCATGAAAAGCTTCATCCGGACCTTTTCATCTTTTTCGGCCCTGGCGAGTTTTTCATAATAGGTCCTTAGATGAACCCTGGAATCACTTGTACCGTTAAACATCTCGAACTTGGGAGGTTTGTAACCCTCCGGTAGTTTTACATCTGGCTGTATGCATAAGTCTTCATAGTTCAAACCTTCTATCCCTTTTCCTCCTTCGACACCCCGAACTCGACTTGTTAATTTCTTGAGTTTCTCAGCCATGTTCTTGATGAGAAGGTCCTCCTTAGCATATTCTAGTGTATAGGAGGTTGGTTGGATAGAGTGAGGTATGGTTTCTACATATATAGGGTTGTTGGGTGAGTGCCAGGAGCTTGGGTGTAGTAGTGGTCATTGGTTGAGTTTTGAGGATCGGGAATGGGTTGTGGTGTGTTTTGGGGAGAATGATAAGTAGCGGTTGGTGCGTACTAGATTTTTTGATGGTAGTGTTGTGGCGAAATTGGTATTGGTAAAAGATTGTGATTTTGAGGTGGAGTTGCATATTGATATGGTGTAGAAGGGTTTTGTGGGTGTTGGTTCAGTGTATTTTGGGGAGATAATGGGATTTTGATGTTTTGTTCATTGACATCGGTGACATTCGGGTCGGGTGAGGGATAGGTTTTCCAAGTTGTGGACCTGCTCAAGCTCTCCCTGTAGCTCAAGTATCTTTTGTTCTAATCTTAAAACTAAATTATTTGGTGCCGGAGTACTCCGTCCGTCTGAAGTTTCTGCATTTTCCACATTTCCCTTTTAAATACCATTTAAGTCATCCATTCTAACTTTCCCTTTGCACTTTGTATTACTTGGAGGAGGAGGGGGTGGAGGGCCTCTAGATCTGGTGTGATACACTGATGATGCCAGTATGTGCGAAGCAACCTTAGGGGATGGGAATAAAGAATAATAAAGAAAAACAAAAGGTAAAAAAGTCAGTAAGGTTTGTGAAATGTTTGCAGTATTAAACACAAATTTCAAGAATGTAAATTCGTGTCCTAACTTGGGAGCCTCGTTGTGACCGAGGTAAGCCTAGAGACAAGTTGTCTTGGAGAAATTCAGTACCAATAATTGCCTCATTGCATTAATGTAAAAAATAAATGACCCAAAACGACACTAAATAAGATAATGTTTCCAATGACACTTGGCCTTATTACATTTAAAAACAAAGCAAGTAAACCTAATCTACTTAGTCGCAGAAGGACCCTTTCCAAATCGGATGTTGTTGCCGATCAACTCTCCCAGCTCGAGCAGGTTCAGTAATAGGAATACCCTTGCCAAATTCCCTCTTTCATTTCCTTCACTGTTCTGGCAGTCGGTGACCCTCTTCCTCATCTTCCCTTCCAATTCCTTTAAACTGTACTCCAGATATTTCAGCCGTTCGCTGGATTTAACAACTATTTCTTTCCACTCGTTAATCATTTCCATATCGGCCTTATGTTGTGCCATATGCTCAACTTCATACTCTCGAACTCTTTTGCGCAGCTTGTTGTACTTCACCTCTGCTTCGGCAAACTCATCTATGACCCTATTTCTTGGACCAGCCCTTGGCTCAAAGATTCCTGATAGATTATTATCCAACCATGAGGGGTAAAAGTATGAATGGCCTTCATGATATCGGTTCGGTTCAATAATATCCTTCTCTATAATAATCTTCAAAGTCCATATATGTTGTGCTTCATTCTTATATGGGATGGTGTCACCCTGGAAATCAGCTATAAAGTGACTCATTTTTGCAACCCGTGGTATGACCTATCTCCTGCCTATCTGTCTCATAACCTTGAGGGGAGCATAAGGGTATATCACTCTTAACCCAATCAACACCAAATGTGGGACATCTCTGGATCTTATGATGAACTCGTCGGTGGGGAACCACTCGAACATCCACTAAACCAGGTCCTCAATCAACTTGTTGAAAAACTGCACCCATCCTACAACATCCTTAGGTTGAGCAAACATTTTTGGAATGTAAGTCATTCTCTTAGGATGATGGAAGGCTATGTGGTCATTCCACGGTCTTCGTGGAAATTCTTGGCGGTATTGACCTCTTTGGAGATGTTCTAATAGCCAGACTTGTAACAGCAAATTGCAACCCTCAAAGAATTTGAATTCCTTCTGGCAGCATTCCAAAGCTCGATACATATCTGCAATGATCATAAGGACAATACTATATATGTCTACCCCTCGATCCCATCCATTAGATTTTTGGCCACCATGGCCAGCCTAGTATGGATTATATCCCCTTGGATTGGGAATACCAGCATGCCCAAGAAGCACACAATGAACAAAAAGACCCTACGATGAACCCAGCCCAGGGAGGTGATTGAGAATTCATCATAAAAAATACAGTAAGAGCTACTGTGACCATATATTTCATAGAGGAAGTCAAAAGGTACGTAGGAGTTTTTCAGGCACCTAAGTCAGCATTTTTCTTCAGCCCCATCATGTTAAGGAGCCCTCTGGTGGTGCGATTTTCAGGTGCAAACATACAGGGCTATCCTAAGGCATCCCAGCAAATCCTTATATTTCTTCTACGAGGGGAGTCATCTCTATATCCCCAAAGCGGAATGCAACCCTTTCCTTATCCCAAAATAGAGTGGCGACCTCGATGAGCATTTTGTTAGGTTGAAGATCCAATAGTGACGGCAAATTCCCTAAGACTGTTTTCATATGATTTTGGTCACTTGAGGGAAAGTACCTCCACCAATATATCAAAAGTGGAGGTATGCTACCGACCATACTGAATCTGGGGACTTTGTGCCTCAATTTCTACAAAACAAGAGATAGTTAGGCCATTTCCCCCTCCGGGATCGTCTATTTATACAATAATGATTAGCATATTTGCACTTATTTCTCCAGATTAATGCAGACAATCATGATTATGTCCGTTGGGATTGTGGAAAACCCGATGGAATTTTGGACGAGTCTTGTCTTAAAGAGTTATTATGCACACAACATATTAACCGGGCTAGGTTTGACCATGATACATGTCCAATTAATCATAGTAAGGCTACTATAGAGGTCTAGACTGGGACCCTCAAGCGGACAACTTGAGGGGGAAAGGTAAGGAACCTTCGAATGCACCGCTGATTAACTAGTTTTACAGTAAATACGCCTTTCTAAATTTAAAGGGTGATATATAAGAAGAGCGCAAACACTCATAAAGTGTTGCTATGGGATTGATTACGCATGAGTGGAATATGATGTTGAGCATGATTTATGAAATAATAAATAGCATGTTGTCAATCATTTTCACGTAAAAAATGATAAATACAATATTTAAATAATTAAAACACAGTTACGAAAAAAGAAAACAAAGAGACAAGTCAGTTTCAGGAAATAAAAGAAATGATAGGTAAGCAGTTAAATCCAAATAAAGGGGAAAGGGTACACGGAATAAAACTATGCTTAGACTAATTCACAAAAAATAAGTTCGTTATGGTAAGAGCCTAAAACTATCCCCAGCAAAGTCGCCATGCTGTCGCGTCCCCTTTTTCCTCGTGGAGTCTGGGTTTAGACATTCATGGGGGAACAACTCGTTTCCTTTTGGGAATTGGGTATTTGAATTTGAAGAGACACCACCTAACGGGTTAAGGTGCGTTAGGGCACCTAGAGCGATTAACTCATGTAACTAGTTTGCATTACTAGAGATTAAGGTAAGGGTTCGAAATAACCTTGAGGGGAAGGTGTGAGGCACCCCTCGCGGTCCATAATGGTGGGTCCCAGCCAAACTTAAATTATGTGAATTAGTCATTTAACAGGTAAATAGTCTTAGCACATATTTGCAAATAAAGGTAGTTTTCACAGTCCAAATACATGTATGATCAAGGAAATTTAGATAATGAAGGTAAAGAGGGTTGGACAGCTTAAACACACATATATGTAAAGAAAAACAAGTTTAGATAATTTAAATACATATAGGAATTGAGAATGGGAAGTCCTAAGTTGATTAGCCCACAGGATCAATCTGTGCAATGCCTGGTAATCCTCCTCAACTAGAGGGGCTACACGTGACATAAGCGCACAGGTCATCATATTCTTTTACTACCCATTACCCCCCTCCTTAATGGTTATATAAGAGAGTTTGATTAACGACCTCTAAGCGTGCTGCTACCCGTCCCTTCCTTGTGTCTCCAGAGAAATTTAAGAACTTTAACCTTAGGCAGTTCTAGACAATCCTAAGGTGTTTAAAAGGGAAAAGTCTAGGCGTCCACAAATAACATATAGGACTGTTAATTAAAGAAGCAGGTAAAAGGAACATGTTTACCTCCACACATATATAGGCACATAAACAACACGTCTCAAGCAACTGATTTTGAAGAAGTTCAGAAAACCTAAGAATATGATATCTAGATGAATGTTATAGATATAAGATATGCAATGTTTGTTTTAAGGGAAGTGACAGAATCCTAACCAGTTTGCCTACTGGTTTTATAGACTATTTAGCGTGGATAATTTCACACATAAGTAGAACTGGTTTCAAAATTATTTAACAGCCTAAGGCTTGCCTAAGTGTGTATATGCAGTCACGAATCTGGGAAATACTTAAACAGTTTGAAGTTCTTTTATCCTACAGGCATACTTATCTAAGTGATACAAATTATAACAGACGATTGATCAATTTGTGTTTAGAGACATAATACCTATGCGCGAGTGTATTTTGAACCTTTTCATGGATAGCTATTTGTTTAATCGAAATAGACGTTGTTCAAACATATGCAAACAGAGTTCCTAAGAACATGGTATCTAATGCATACAGGAATGACAATTTTATTAAGATTATTTAATAAGAGGATATCTATGTGACAGTACTTGTGAAGAACCAGAAATTAAGCATGCAACATGCTGAAGTAGTAAATGTGAAGGCCCTAAAACAAGATATCCAATGCACATGTTCAACACGTTTTAAATGTAAATGAACACATCAATCCTAGAACATGGATTCTAATGCATATTTGCAAAATATAAAGCAGTTAACATATTTTCTACCTAGTCTTACCTACAGTATCATACAACTACCTCCCTTTTATTAGGTACCCCAATATCTGTTTACAAATAATTATTACAAACCAGAATTGAATAAATTACACAGATGAAATGTAAAGTAATACTATAGTTGAAGCAGGCCCAAAATAAACCTGGGAGCGCCGGGCCTTCAATGTAGTCTCAAATGCTCAGAAATCTCATAGCCAACAGGTGTCTAGGTGTGTCAGAGTTCCCTAAGGACCCCAAAGATCTCGGAAAATGCTCACACCAAGACTTTTCTCAAGTAGGGACTGGTTATGTGCAGTGTGAAAAAGCCATCCCTAATATGCCAGAGTTCAGAGAGATCTCAAGGATCCCTAAGCAGTACACATACCAGAAGGGCAGAACTTAATAACCTAAGAGTAAGTGAGAGTGCTTGAAAAGACTTAGTGAAAACAATGTGGAGATGACTTCATAGGAATTAAAAAAGATTTTTTGGAATAAACCAATTTTAGGAAAATACTAGGAATGAAAGCCAGTTTTTAGAAGAGTACAGATAATATTTTTGAAAACAGCTCAAAAGAGAGAAAAATTCAGTAGACAGCTAGTCAATTATAGAAGGTTCAGATTCACAGGCACTTTAGCAGGCAAGTTTCCACACAAGGGTGAAAGGGATTGGGAACATATATAAATCTCATTAAAGGTATATGAATAAAGGCAGTGTCACGACCCTAAACCGGAACCAGTCGTGATGGCGTCTATCGTGAAATAAGGCTAGCCGACACAAACCCCCAAACCAATTGATAGTTATAATAATCCATAATTAAGTCATTAATAAGTGATAAATTCCAAAATAGAGTGAAATAGAACAAATGCGAAAACAAACACAGCCCGGCATCGGGATGTCACTAGTCATGAGCATCTAAACATCCGACTAAGAGTATGAAAATGGACTACACAGTCTATTACAAAGCTAGTATAAGGGAAAAAGTAAAGATAAGGAAGGAGAAACACTGGGTTGTGAACGCCCAACAACTACCTAGTGAACTCCAAACAGCCTGCTGGAAGCAATCTATCACGCCCCGAACCTGGGCCTGGACGTAACACAGCACTTAGTGCCTGACTACATGTGATCGAGCGAACAACTGGCTGGCTGAATCAACATGGGTTATCATAACGTACTGAATGAAGAAGATAAACTAACACATGTTGATATACTAAAAGTCTGGATGATATAAATCAAAATGCAGAAATACTGATACAATTCTAAAACATATTTGTAGCCAACATAGCTTAACATGAAAAGCATGTGATTGTGTCTAACTGTTACTCTAGTCTATGAAGCCTATATTTAAGTACTGAAACCACTGACTGTCTGTAAATACTGAAAGACCGTAAAGTAATAATAATGCCCCGAAAGAACTGGGGATCACCAAACAGCTGGTACGAGAGTCCTAGCGCTCTGAATCATCAACCTGTAAATCATTACATGCATTGTGAGATGCAGGCCACGGGCAAAAGGGACGTCAGTACATTTGAATTGTACTGGTATGTAAAGCAACTGAAAGAAAGAATTATAAATGCTGAAACTGAAACTAAGCTGATAACTGAGAATTATAATTGATAACTTAAACAATAACTATTGAAACTAAAACTGATAACTGATAACTGATAACTGATAACTGATAACTGATAACTGATAACTGATAACTGATAACTGATAACTGATAACTTATAACTGAAAAGATAATTGATAACTAATAATTGAACTGAATAAGGGAAGTAAAGTTATGAATACTCCCTCTTCTGAATGATGAAAAACCTGTTTATCTGAATATTAAACTGCGGCCTCAGGCCCAATATATATATGTGCACAAACTGTGGCCTCGGGCCCAAGTATATATATACATAAATGCGACCTCAGGTCCAAAATGCATAAAGCATTAGCTGCGGCCTTAGGCCCAAATATAAGTGTTCAACATTCAGGGATTTAAAATCAAGAACTGAGAATCATACTGCAATACATAATAGTGAAATACTAAATCACGCTGAGTTATATGATACTGGAATACTGGATCACACTGAGTTACATAATACTGGAATACTGAATTCTACTGAGTTACAAAATACTGGAATACTGAATAGGACTAGAATGAGACATGTAATCTTGAACTGGTTATAGACACTAAACTGCAACTGTTTATGACCTGCTGAGTAAGCTATATTGATACTTCGGGGAATCAAACCCAAGTCTATATTAAATACGAATTGAGCTCACAATGTTCAGAATGAAAGTTATGAATGAGTTATGAAGCTATGGAATAGAAGTTCTACAACTATTCAAGGAACAAGGCTTAACTATACTGCTGGGGCAATTGATACGTCGTAAAATAAATGTAGTGTAGGGAGGATCATTAAAATTACCAAACATAGAGAGTTAGCCTCACATACCTTAACTTCCTGCTCTTGAGCGTAATACAACTTTTGTCAATCCTTTCAACTTTAATCTATAGCAATACAAGTCAAAAGGATTCCACATTAGCTATAATGCTCATGTTTTGGTCACTTAAGAATTTTGTCAAACACCTGGTAAAAATAAAAGCTTCATAGTCCTTATTAATGGTGTCTCTGCACCCAACAACCCATTCTCTTGTTCCTAGACAAATTCTATAGTCTCAAATGATTACACCAACATTATTCTTCATCACCCATAAGGCAAACAACACTCTTAACCAATAACCAACACTCAACACCCCAACCCTATAATCGTTCATGCTTTTCTATCAATCCCAATAAATCATGTCTCATGAACTAGGATTTATAATCATTAAACCAATGCTAGAATCAATTAGAGGGTGAAGACATTACCATTTCGAAGTTCAAACCCTTGATTTTCGAGTTCTAGGCTTCCTTCTCTCAACAATGATGTCCCAATCAAATATCTAATGAGATGGAGGGTTTAACCATGTTAATAAGATGTTGGAAAAGTGAAATTAACTTAGAATCACCATTAGAACTTACCTTGGGTGGTGGAAGGACCCTTAAGGAGTTAGGTTTTTGAGAGTTCCCCGTTCTAGAGCAAGTTTTTATGTTTTGGGGCTGTGGGGGACGTAATATAGCTTTAAAATGACCCCTCACTCATGCTTTCATGCATCTGGAGGTTTGTTCATGCTAGAGTTCGCGCTCAACGGCAGTAACACTGCCTCCCACGCACGAGTTCGCGCACCTGGAGACTTGTTCGCGCTAGTTGTTCGTGCATACGTGTACTGTTTCGAAAAATACACATAACGTTTTGAAAAGAGATCCTTTCAGGCTCTATAATATATCGTTGGAAAGATGTTTTAAATGCCTATAAATTTCATGCTTTGAGTTTTCCCTAATTCCTTACAAATTTTCACTATAACGTGATGGAAGACAGACCTTCTGCAACTTAGTCAATTTTGTCAAATCTTATGCACTTCTCTTTCCTTCTTGATTTTTGAAACAACTATTTTACCCACAATCATCCCGTTGGGACTTCACATGTTCAAAATATAACCTTACCAGTCATTTACCACATTCACACCTAAGCCGAATATATGGATGTTACATTATCTCCCCCTTGGGATCATTAGTCCTCGAATAATTTTCTTGACTGTAACTTCTGCTAACTCCGGACCTTAAATGAGTCTGGTGCAAACATGAACTTTTATCAACATTTGTATGCTAAACTGAATGAATACATAATTACTAAACTGAATGACTGTTGCATTGACTGAGTATTGGTCTGCCACGGATATGTGAATACTGAACTAACATGCATACATGAATATTGAACTGGCACGAATATTTGAGTAGTCTGAATACTAAGCTAGCATGAATGTATAAGTATTGGACTAACATGAGTAGCTGAGTATTGAGCTGACATGAATGTCGGACTACTGAACTGACATGAGTATCTGAGTATTGGAAACTTGAATGTTATAACATGCCACGTGAAATACGGGTCGTACCACCACTAATTTTGATGGCAACTCCTACTAATAAGATAATTAACTGATCCTTTGCGAGATTCTATATGGCCCAATATAGCAGGGACTATGATTCCCCTTCTTCCCAAATCTCATAACGCTTTTCATAATCGAAAATTTCAGAAACACCCAATCACCAACCAATTGGCTATCTACACCTTCTCCCATACAGAGTTTCTCACAGTGCTATCTTGATACTAAAATGGTAGGTATTATTATTAGCAAGGTCAATGAGGTGTATGGGATCATCCCAATTACTTTTAACATCAAGGACATATCCTCAACTATTTGAATAATGTGCTCTGCCTACCTATCTTTCTTAGGATGAAAAACTTGTCCTAATCCTTTCTGAAATAACTTCTGAAAGTTCATTGTAAACTTTGCACCACAGTTGAAATGACGGACCACGGAGTCCATGCAATTAGACGATTTCCTGAATGTATAACTTGGTATAATCTTCTGTTGAATATGTAGTCTTTACTGGCAAGAAATGTGCTGGCTTGGTAAGTCGACTTACGATCATCCAATCAAATCATACTTTAAAAACGAGCAAGATAATCTCGTTATAAATTTCATATTTATCATCTCCACTCAAAGTATGCGTATTCCGTGATAAAACTCTCAGCTTTCTGTTGCTCGACTTTCACTTGCTGAAAATTCAGACAATTGGCCGCAAAGTATGTGACGTTCTTTTTCATGTCGTTCAACAAATATATCTCCTTGGTCATGATGCATATTTGGGGAACCTGGATGGAAAGAATACCAGAAATTATAGGCTTCTAACATGATCTTCCCTTTTTAAGTCCATCTATGTCTGGAACACACAATCTATCGTGGTACCTAAAAGTACCATCATCTCCCCCTTATTCAAAAACCAACTTTTTATACTTGTGAATCTCCTCTTTCAACTGCAACACGTAGGGATCATCAAATTGTTTCTCCTTATCTATGGATACTAAGGGCGAACAAGTCCTATTCTAGACAACTCCGTCATCTTCAGAGTCCGAAGTCGAACTCTTATCTTGGCGAATGAACTTCTTTTACTAGAGTTCTCTTATCTACCTCAATCATGAGTTATACTTCCCATACTTTATCTTCTTAAGAACTTCCAGAAAACATTTATAGTATTATTGTGAGCTAAGTCTTTGACATGTACTCTAAATTTTAGAGTCCCGTGCAATGGCATTACCCTCATAACACATAAATAGGCATGATTTTATAGCTTTTCTGTGATACTTTATCATCAATAACTAAGCTCAGTGATCATTCTACTCACTTTGTGTTTCTTACATATGCTAGACATAATCCCTGTGGTAATTACACAATTCTCCCTCATTACCGAACTAATTTTCTTTTTCATATCCCATGCTAACTATTCGAGTTTCAAATCTCCATCTGGACTTACTGATGGTTTTCACATCACCCCTTAGACCAAAGGTCTTATACTTGCAGATCCTTCCTTTTTTTCATTCCTTCTAAACTATGTGCATGGACCACACTTAGGAAATTCATCTATTTTAAACGAAATTGAAATATCTAAACCTAAAATTTCAATACAACACAAAATCATAGCATACTAAACATCCGCAGTAATCACTTGGTCACATATCCTAAGGGGGAATTGCCATATCTCTTATCTTACATCAATAGCTACTTCTTATAGTAGCTTACTAACGTGGTACTTCTAGTTCTGATTTGAACAAATCTAAGCAACTTAAAATCATTACCTGAAATTCATTATTGGCTACTCTTGGTTCTCATTGCATGCATCATATCTTTTAGTCATTTGCATGAGTTGTGCGAAATCACATATTTGGTAGTAACAAACGTTTCTGACTCCTAGTTATTTTACCCTAGGCTTTTTTCTGTCTGAAACTATAGTGACCAATGTTAGGGTGTGACATCTGAACTATCATCATCCAGCTTGTGGCTCCATTTCCAAGAATTAAATGAAGTTGTTCCAGGAGGTAAACCACATACGAATACATTACCATGCACAAACTTATCCTTCAAAGTATACCATTATCAGATAAATCACTTCTTGCACCATGCGGCAAGTCTTGGTCTTAATCAAAACCTAAAATATGCAAAGGTTTCGCTATAAGCACTATTACTTACATTTTCTTTGAGAACCCATATGCATCACTATATACTCACAAGTCGCCAAAAATGTTGATACACTGAAAATTAGAGATCTGATAACTGAATAACTAATAACTAGCATCCTGAATAACCATAAACTTGCTAACAGAAAGATTGTATAACTGGTAACTGAGGTAAAATGATAACCATAAGACATGATATCTGCTTTTGTACTTTCTAATAAGGTTATGCTTTAATCTGTACTACTATCCATTGTATCCCACTTTTAACGTCCTCTCTAGTCTCATATTTACCAACATGTACTCCATAATTATACCCCAATGGGTAATAATGCTCTCTAAGACCTTAAGTTTCTCTTGTGCATCGCTTGGGCATCCAATACGTTTTGAGTTTCATAGGAAGATAAGATAACCTATTGCTCTATGTTTCATGGCACGATCTAGAGTATAAAGAAATGAGATAATCCTGGATGTCCTGGTAGTTAACCATTTATATGAGTGGCCGGCACAAACATATAACGGAAACTCCACTAGACACAGCTTCATAGACTCCCTAAGACTCTTGAACCTAGTGCTCTGACACCAAGCTTTGTCACGCTCCGAACCTGGGCCTGGACATAACACGACACTTGGTGCCTGACTACATGTGACCGAGTGAACGAACTGGCTAGCTGAATCAACATGGGGTATCATAACGTACTGAATTTAGAAGATAAACTAACACATGTTGATATACTGAAATTCTGGATGATATAAATCAAAATGCGGAAATAATGATACAATTCTGAAAATATTTGTAGCCAACATAGCTTAACATGAAAAGCATGCGACTCTGTTTAACTATTACTCTAGCCTATGAAGCCTCTATTGAAGTATTGAAAACACTGACTGTCTTTAAATACTGAAATACCGTAAAGTAATAATAATGCCCTGAAAGAACTAGGGATCACCAAACAGCTGTTACGAGAATCCTAGCGCTCTGAATCATCAACCTGTAAATCATTACCTGCATTGTGAGATGCAGACTCCGGGCAAACGGGACGTCAGTACATTTGAATTGTACTGGTATGTAAAGCAACTGAAAGAAAAGATTTATAAATGCTGAAACTTAAACTAAGCTGATAACTGAGAATTATAATTGATAACTGAAATAATAACTATTGAAACTAAAACTGAGATGGTAACTGGTAACTGATAACTGATAACTGAACGGATAACTGATAACTGATAACTAATAACTGAACTGAATAAGGAAGTAAGGTTATGAATACTCCCTCTTCTGAATGATGAACAACCTATTTATCTGAATATTAAACTGCGGCCTTAGGCTCAATATATATATGTGCACAAACTATGGCCTGGGGCCCAAGTATACGTTTACATAACTATGACCTCAGGTCTAAAATGCATAAAGCATTAACTACGACCTCAGGCCCAAATAAAAGTTTCTTAACATTCAGGGATTTTAAATCAGGAACTGAGAATCATACTGCAATACATAATAGTGAAATACTGAATCACGCTGAGTTATATGATACTGGAATACTGGATCACACTGAGTTACATAATACTAGAATACTGAATTCTACTGAGTTACAAAATACTGGAATACTGAATAGGACTAGAATGAGACATGTAATCTTGAACTGGTTATAGACACTAAACTGCAGCTGTTTATGACCTGCTGAGTAAGCTATACTGATACTTCGGGGAATCAAACCCAAGTCTATATTGAATACAAACTAAGCTCACAACGTTCGGAATGAAAGTCATGAACGAGTTATGGAGCTAGGGAATAGAAGTTCTACAACTATTCAAGGAACTAGGCTTAACTATACTGCTGGGGCAATTGATACATCGTAAAACAAACGTAGTGTAGGGAGGATCATTAAAATTCCCAAACATAGAGAGTTAGCCTCACATACCTTAACTTCCTGCTCTTGAGCGTAATACAACGTTTGTCAATCCTTTTAACTTTAATCTATAGCAATACAAGTCAAAGGGATTCCACATTAGCTATAATGCTCATGTTTTGGTCACTTAAGCATTTTGTCAAACACTTGGTAAAAATAAAGCTTCATAGCCCTTATTAATGGTGTATCTACACCCAACAACCCATTCTCTTGGTCCTAGACAAATTCTAAGGTCTCAAATGACTACACCGACATTATTCTTTATCACCCATAAGACAAACAACACTCTTAACCAATAATCAATAGTCAACACCCCAACCTTATAATCGTTCATGCTTTTAGAGAAACCCCAACAACTCATGTCTCATGAACTAGGATTTATAATCATTAAACGAATGTTAGAATCAATTATAGGGTGAAGAGTTAGGTTTTTGAGAGTTCCCCTTTCTAGAGCAAGTTTTTATGTTTTGGGGCTTTGAGGGACGAAATATAGCTTTAAAACGACCCCCACTAGCGATTTCGTGCACCCGAAGGCTTTTTCGCGCTAGAGTTCGCACTCAATGGCAGTAATACTGCCTCTCTGGAGGCTTGTTCGTGCACCTGGAGGCTTGTTCGTGCTAGTGTTCGTGCATACGCATACTGTTCCAAAAAATGCACATAACGTTTTGTACAGAGATCCGTATGGGATCCATAATATATCGTTGGAAAGATATTTTAAATATCTATAACTTTAATTCTTTGAGTTTTTCCCGTTTCATTACACATTTCCACTCAAACATAATGGAAGACACATCTTCTGCAACTTAGTCGATTTTGTCAAATCTTATGCACCTCTCTTTCCATCTTGATTTTTGAAACAACTATTTTACCCACAATCATCCCTTTGGGACTTCACATGTTCGAAATATAACCGTACCATTCATTTACCACATTCACACCTAAGCCGAATTTACGGGGTGTTACATTATCTCCCCCTTGGGATCATTCGTCCTCGAATGATTGTCTTGACTGTAACTTCTGCTAACTCCGCACCTTAAATGAGTCTGGTGCAAACATGAAATTTCATCAACACTTGTATGCTAAACTGAATGAATACATAATTACTGAAATGAATAACTGCTACATTGACTGAGTATTGGTCTGCCATGGATACATGAATACTGAACTAACATGGATACATGAATATTGAACTGGCACGAATATTTGAGTAATCTGAGTACTAAGCTAGCATGAATATCTAAGTATTGGACTAATATGAGTAGATGAGTATTGAGCTGACATGAATGTCGGACTATTGAACTGACATGAGTATTTGACTATTGAACTGACATGAGTATCTGAGTATTGGAAACTTGAATGTTATAACAAGCCATGCGAAATACTGGTTGTACCACCACTAATTATGGTGGAAACTCTAACTCATAAGCTAATTGACTGATCCTTCGCGAGATTCTATATGCCCCAATATAGCAGGGACTATGATTCCCCTTCTTCCCAAATCTCATAATGCTTTTCATAATCAAAAATTTCAGAAACACCCAATCACCAACCAATTGGTAATCTACACGTTCTCCTATACAGAGTTTCTCACAGTCCTATCTTGATACTAGAATGGTAGGTATTATTATTTGAAAGGTCAATGAGGTGTATGGGATCATCCCAATTACTTTTAACATAAAGGACATATCCTCAACTATTTGAAAAATGCGCTCTGCCTACCCATCTTTCTTAGGATGAAAAACTTGTGCCTAATCCTTTCTGAAATGAATTCTTAAAGTTCATTGTAAACTTAGCACCACAGTTGAAATGACGGACCACGGATTCCATGCAATCAGACGATTTCTTGAATGTATAACTTGGTATAATCTTCTGCTGAATCTGTAGTCTTTACTGGCAAGAAATGTGCTGGCTTGGTAAGTCGACTTACTATCATCCAATCAAATCATACTTTTAAAATGTGCAAGATAATCTCGTTATAAATTTCATATTTATCATCTCCACTCAAAATATGCGTATTCTGTGATAAAACTCTAAGCTTTCTGTTTCTCGACTGTCACTTGCTGACAATTCAGACAATTGGCCGCAAAGTATGCGACGTTCTTTTTCATGTCGTTCAACAAATATATCTCCTTGGTCATGGTCCATATTTGCGGAACCTGGATGGAACGAATACCAGAAATTATAGGCTTCTAACATGATCTTTCCTTTTTAAGTCCATCTATGTATGGAACACACAATCTATCTTGGTACCTCAAAGTACCATCATCTCCCCCTTATTCAAAAACCATCGTTTTATACTTGTGAATCTCCTCTTTCAACTGTAACACGTAGGGATCATCAAATTGTTTCTCCTTATCTATGGATACTAAGGGCGAACAAGTCCTATTCTAGACAACTCCGTCCGTCATCTTCAGAGTCCGAAGTCGAACTCTTATCTTGGCGGGTGAACTTCTTTTACTAGAGTTCTCTTATCTAACTCAATCATGAGTTATACTTCGCACACTTTATCTTCTTAAGAACTTCCTGAAAACACTTATAGTATTATTGTGAGCTAAGTCTTTGACATGTACTCTAAATTTTAGAGTCCCGTGCAATGGCACTACCCTCATAACATATAAATAGGCATGATTTTATAGCTTTTCTGTGATACTTTATCATCAATAACTAAGCTCAGTGATCATTCTACTCACTTTGTGTTTCTTACACATGCTAGACATAATCCCTGTGGTAATTATACAATTCTCCCTCATTACCGAACTGATTTTCTTTTTCATATCCCATGCTACCTATTCGAGTTTCAAATCTCCATCTGGACTTACTGACGGTTTTTACATCACCCCTTATACCAAAGGTCTTATACTTGTGGATCCTTCATTTTTTTCCTTCTAATCTATGTGCATGGACCACACTTAGGGAATTCATCTATTTTAAACGAAATTGAAATATCTAAACCTAAAATTTCAATACAACACAAAATCATATCATACTAAACATCCGCAGTAATCACTTGGTCACATAACCTAAGGGGGAATTGCCATATCTCTTATCTTACATCAATAGCTACTTCTTATAGTAGCTTACTAACGTGGTACTTCTAGTTCTGATTTGAACAAATCTAAGCAACTTAAAATCATTACCTGAAATTCATTATTGGCTACTCTTGGTTCTCATTGCATGCATCATATCTTTTAGTCATTTGCATGAGTTGTGCGAAATCATATATTTGGTAATAACAAACGTTTCTGACTCCTAGTTATTTTACCCTAGGCTTTTTTCTGTCTGAAACTATAGTGACCAATGTTAGGGTGTGACATCTGAACTATCATCATCCAGCTTGTGGCTCCATTTCCAAGAATTAAATGAAGTTGTTCCAGGAGGTAAACCACATACGAATACATTACCATGCACAAACTTATCCTTCAAAGTATACCATTATCAGATAAATCACTTCTTGCACCATGCGGCAAGTCTTGGTCTTAATCAAAACCTAAAATATGCAAAGGTTTCGCTATAAGCACTATTACTTACATTTTCTTTGAGAACCCATATGCATCACTATATACTCACAAGTCGCCAAAAATGTTGATACACTGAAAATTAGAGATCTGATAACTGAATAACTAATAACTAGCATCCTGAATAACCATAAACTTGCTAACAGAAAGATTGTATAACTGGTAACTGAGGTAAAATGATAACCATAAGACATGATATCTGCTTTTGTACTTTCTAATAAGGTTATGCTTTAATCTGTACTACTATCCATTGTATCCCACTTTTAACGTCCTCTCTAGTCTCATATTTACCAACATGTACTCCATAATTATACCCCAATGGGTAATAATGCTCTCTAAGACCTTAAGTTTCTCTTGTGCATCGCTTGGGCATCCAATACGTTTTGAGTTTCATAGGAAGATAAGATAACCTATTGCTCTATGTTTCATGGCACGATCTAGAGTATAAAGAAATGAGATAATCCTGGATGTCCTGGTAGTTAACCATTTATATGAGTGGCCGGCACAAACATATAACGGAAACTCCACTAGACACAGCTTCATAGACTCCCTAAGACTCTTGAACCTAGTGCTCTGACACCAAGCTTTGTCACGCTCCGAACCTGGGCCTGGACATAACACGACACTTGGTGCCTGACTACATGTGACCGAGTGAACGAACTGGCTAGCTNACATCATATCTTTTAGTCATTTGCATGAGTTGTGCGAAATCATATATTTGGTAATAACAAACGTTTCTGACTCCTAGGTATTTTACCCTAGGCTTTTTTCTGTCTGAAACTATAGTGACCAATGTTAGGGTGTGACATCTGAACTATCATCATCCAGTTTGTGGCTCCATTTCCAAGAATTAAATGAAGTTGTTCCAGGAGGTAAACCACATACGAATACATTACCATGTACAAACTTATCCTTCAAAGTATACCATCATCTGATAAATCACTTCTTGCACCATGCGGCAGTCTTGGTCTTAATCCAAACCTAAAATATGCAAAGGTTTCGCTATAAGCACTATTACTTACATTTTCTTTGAGAACCCATATGCATAACAATATACTCACAAGTCGCCAAAAATTTTGATACACTGAAAATTAGAGATCTGATAACTGAATACTTGATAACTAGAATCCTGAATAACCAAAAACTTGCTAACTGAAAGATTGTATAACTGGTAACTGAGGTAAATTGATAACCATAAGACATCATAACTGCTTTTGTACTTTCTGATAAGGTTATGCTTTAATCTGTGCTACTATCCATTGCATCCCACTTTTAACGTCCTCTCTAGTCTCATATTTACCAACATGTACTCCATAATTATACCTCAATGGGTAATTATGCTCTCTAAGACCTTAAGTTTCTCTTGTGCGTCACTTGGGCATCCAATACGTTTTGATTTTCATAGGAAGATAGGATTACCTATTGCTCTATGTTTCATGGCACGATCTAGAGTATAAAGAAATGAGATAATCCTGGATGTCCTGGTAGTTAACCATTTATGTGAGTGGCCGGCACAAACATATAACGAAAACTCCACTAGACACAGCTTCATAGACTCCCTAAGACTCTTGAACCTAGTGCTCTGACACCAAGCTTTGTCACGCCCCGAACCTGGGCCTGGATGTAACATGACACTCGGTGCCTGACTAAATGTGACCGAGTGAATGAACTGGCTGGCTGAATCAACATGGGGTATCATAACGTACTGAATGAAGAAGATAAACTAACACATGTTGATATACTGAAATTCTAGAGGATATAAATCAAAATGCGGAAATAATGATATAATTCTGAAAATATTTGTAGCCAACATAGCTTAACATGAAAAGCATGTGACTCTGTTTAACTGTTACTCTAGTCTATGAAGCCTCTATTGAAGTATTGAAAATACTGACTGTCTTTAAATACTGAAAGACCGTCAAGTAATAATAATGCCCCGAAAGAACTGGGGTCACCAAACAGCTGGTACAAGAATCCTAGCACTCTGAATCATCAACCTGTAAATCATTACCTGCATGTGACCCTGGGCAAAATGGACGTCTGTATATTTGAATTATACTAGTATGTAAAGCAACTGAAAGAAAGAATTATAAATGTTGAAACTAAAACTAAGCTGATAACTGAGAATTATAATTGATAATTGAAATAATAACTATTAAAACTGAAACTAAGATAATAACTGATGGCTAATAACTGATAACTGAATTGATAACTGATAACTGAAAAGATAACTGGTAACTAATAACTGAACTAAATAAGTGAAGTAAGGTTATGAATACTCCCTCTTCTAAATGATGAACAACCTGTTTATCTGAATATTAAACTGCGGCCTCAGGCCCAATATATATATGTGCACAAACTGCAGCCTCGGGCCCAAGTATACGTACACATAACTGTGACCTCGGGTCCAAAATGCATAAAGCATTAGTTGCGGCATCAGGCCCAAATATAAGCGTTCAACATTCAGGGATTTAAAATCAGGAACTGAGAATCATACTGCAATACATAATAGTGAAATACTGAATCACGCTAAGTTATATGATACTGGAAACACATTGAGTTACATAATACTGTAATACTGAATTCTATTGAGTTAAAAAATACTGGAATACTGAACAGGACTAGAATGAGACATGTATTCTTAAACTGGTTATGGACACTAAACTACAATTGTTTATGACCTGTTGAGTAAACTATACTGATACTTCGGGGAATCAAACTCAAGTCTATATTGAATACGAACTGAGCTCACAGTGTTCAGAATGAAAGTCATGAACGAGTTCTGAAGCTAGGTAATAGAAGTTCTACAACTATTCAAGGAACTAGGCTGAACTATACTTATGAGGCAATTGATACGTCATAAAAGAAACGTAGTGTACGGAGGATCATTAAAATTCCCAAACATAGAGAGTTAGCCTCACATACCTTAACTTCCTGCTCTTGAGCGTAATGCAATGTTTGTCAATCCTTTCAACTTTAATCTATAGCAATACAAGTCAAAGGGATTCCACATTAGCTATAATGCTCATATTTTGGTCATTTAAGCCTTTTGTCAAACACTTGGTAAAAATAAAGCTTCATAGTCATTATTAATGGTGTCTCTACACCCAACAACCCATTCTCCTGTTCCTAGACAAATTCTATGGTCTCAAATGATTACACCAACATTATTCTTCATCACCCATAAGGCAAACAACACTCTTAACCAATAATCAACACTCAACACCCCAACCCTATAATCGTTCATGCTTATCTATCAACCCTAACAACTCATGTCTCATGAACTAGGATTTGTAATCATTAAACCAATGCTAGAATCAATTAGAGGGTGAATACATTACCTTTTAGAAGTTCAAACCCTTGATTTTCGAGTTCTAGGCTTCCTTTTTTCAACAATGATGTCCCAATCGAATATCTAATGATATGGAGGGTTTACCCATGTTAATAAGATGCTGGAAAAGTGAAATTAACTTAGAATCACCATTAGAACTTACCTTGGTTGGTGGAAGAACCCTTAAGGAGTTAGGTTTTTGAGAGTTCCCCTTTCTAGAGCAAGTTTTTATGTTTTGGGGCTGTGGGGGACGAAATATAGCTTTAAAACGACCCCCCACTCGCGAGTTCGCGCACCTGGAGGCTTGTTCACGCTAGAGTTCGTGCTCAACAGCAGTAATACTGCCTCCCACGTGCGAGTTCGCGCACCTAGAGGCTTGTTCGCGCTAGTGTTTGCGCATATGCGTACTGTTCCGAAAAACGCACATAACTTTTTTCAAAGAGACCGTTCGGGAGCCATAATATATCGTTGGAAAGCTATTTCAAAGTCCAACAACTTTTATGCTTTGAATTTTCGCCAATTCCTTACTTATTTTCACTAAAACGTGATGGAAGACGGACCTTCTGCAACTTAGTCGATTTTGTCAAATCTTATGCACCTCTCTTTCCATCTTGATTTTTGAAACGACTATTTTACCCACAATTATCCCATTGGGACTTCACATGTTCAAAATATCGCCCCTCGCTAGCATGACCCGGAACTCCTGAATCTGCACATAGAGTACAGGGAGTAATGTAAGTACGCAAACTCAGTAAGTAATAAAAGTAAAGGCATTTGAGCCATAAGAAAACACGTAAAACATAGAAAAATGCTACAAAGAGACAATATAAAACCAATACAATGCAATAAAATAGTGAAAACTTGCAAAAACGCCTTAGTTTTGTGAAAACCTCTTTAAAACATCTTTTAATAGTTCAAACGAGTGAATGAAATCAGGGAGAAAAGATAGGTACATAAATCAGCCCCTCGAGCAAAATATGAACAGAATCAGCCCCTCGGGCTATCTCACAATCACTTGTATTAGCCCCTCGGACAATAACATGGAACAACGTCAGCCCCTCGGCCTATATCACATATCACACTGTGTACCCACGCTCACTGGGGGTGTACAGACTCTGGGAGGGCCCCTTACATCATAAGCGCAATAACAATCCATCTCGTGGCATAATCAAACAGGCTCTCGGCCTCATATCAAGCCAAATCGTGGCGTACAACTCAGGCCATCGGCCTAAAAATCACGAATAAGGAAAACACCGCTACAACACACAGCCCGATCCCATAATAACATCACAACACAGGTCCTCGGCCATACTCAGTCAGAAATCTCTAAAAGCCACTCGGGTACAGTAAAATATGATGCTCAGCCCAAAATATCATTTAAGATGTCAAAACATAGTAAGCATGGTTGAGTTATGAAAACAATAGAATATAGTATGACTAAGTATAAATATAAAGTCAAAATAGTGAGGAATAGTAGTAAAAATCCCCTAAGGGTCCAAAATAGTTGGCACGAAGCCCAAATATGGCATTCAACCCAAAACATGATGATAGCAAATAGTTTTCAATCAAATACGCAGTTAAACAGTCATACTGACGGACTTAGTCGTAATCCCCAATGGCGCATGACCCCATGCACGTCATATAGCGTGTGTGTCACCTCAGAATAGCACAATGATGTGAAATCCAGGGTTTCATACCCTTAGGAAAATATTTACAATCATTACTTACCTCTATCTGGTCCAAACTCTAGACCGCGATGCTTTTGCCTCTCGAATCGGCCTCCAAATTCAAATCTAGCCAAAATTAGTACATAACCATCAAAATGTGCTAAGGGAACAAAGCCCACTCAAAAGTAATCAAATTACAACACAAATCCCGAAATTAACCAAACTCGACCCCGGGCCCATGTCTCGAAATTAATAAAAATTACATCAATAAACTCGTTATCTTTCACCGAGTTCATACATATCAAATACATCAAAATCCAACCACAAATGACCCCTCAAATCCCTAGATTTAGGTCTCCAATTTCCAAGCCCTAACTTCCAATTTTTAGGCTTAAATTCCACAAATTCCATGATTAATTAGGTAGAAATCACATTAGGATTGAGTATTAAGTCCATAAATCTTACCTCCAAGTGTTTCCCCTTGATTCCCTTTTCAATCATCGTCAAAAAGCTCTAAAATATCCAATAATGGTGAAACTTAGACCCAAAATCGCGGATATGGCCTTTTAAATTATTTTGCCCAGCTATTCAAAATCCTTCTTCGCGAACGCGTTCAACGCCTCGCGTTCGCGAAGCACAAATTTAAGTTGACCATTTTCCCTTCACCGTGAATGAGACCCTGTGCACATGAACGCAGCCTTAGCTTCACAACTCATCGTGAACGCGACTGCCCACATGCGAACGCGAAGAATAGCTGACCTGGACCCAGCTGCTCGCCTTTCCTCTACGCGAACACGACTAACCCCTCGTGAATACGTTGACCATTGATATCAACCCTTCACGATCGCGGGACAACCTTGGTGAATGCAAAGGATAACTTTACAGCCTCACATCCCAACCCTTCGTGAATGCAAAAGTTAAAAACCTACAACACCAACATCACTTTTTCTACAATATCCTCCACATGAAATGGTCCGTTTAACAACCCGAAACTCACTTGAGGCCCTCGGAACCTCAACCAAACATGCCAACATATCCCATAACATCACTCAAACTTGTTCCAACCTTCGGAGCACTCAAAACAGCAAATTTGAATCAAATTCTAGCCTACGAATTCCAAAAACTTCCAAATTCCACTTTCGATCTATCAAACCATGTCCGAATGACCTGAAATTTTTCACACACGTCGCAAATGGCACCACAGACCTACTCCAACTTCTATAATTCCATTTTGAACCCTATATCAAAATCTCACCTATCAACCAGAAAATGCTAAAATTTCAATTTTGCCAGTTCAAGCCTAAATCTTCTCCAGACCTCCAAAATACATTCCAATCATGCTCCTAAGTCCCAAATCATTTCCCGGAGCTATTTGAACCGTTGAAACTTACATCTGAGCCTTTTTTCACATAAGTCAATCTCCGGTTGACTTTTCCAACTTAAGCTTACTCAAAAGAGACTAAGTGTCTCAAACCTTACCAAAACCTCTCCGAACCCGTGCCAACCAATCCGATAACACATAATACAGCTGAACAAGACAATAAGAAGTAGAAATGGGAGAAATGGAGAGGTAACTCATAAAATGACCGACCGAGTCGTTACATCCTCCCTCTCTTAAACAAATGTGTGTCCTCGAATGAGTTAAGAAACATACCTGAAGCCTCAAATAGGTAAGGATATCTGCTCCGCATCTCACGCTCAGTCTCCTAGGTAGCTTCATCCACGGGCCGACCTCTCCAATACACTTTTACTGAAGATATGTCCTTTGATCTTAACTTTCGAACCTGACGCTCCAAAATAGCTACTGGATCCACATCATAAGTCAAATCATCATCTAACTGAACCATGATGAAGTCTAAAACATGAGACAGATAGCCAATATACTTCCAGAGCATAGAAACATAGAATACCGTATGCACACTCGATAAGTTGGGTGGCAAAGCAAGCTCATAAGCCACCTCCCCAATTCTCTGAAGTACCTCAAAAGGCCCAATGAATCGAGGACTCAATTTACCTTTCTTCCCAAATATCATAATACCCTTCATGGGTGAAACCTTCTCACCAACCATGTAGGACACATCCCGAACCTTCCAGTAACAATAACTCCTTTGTCTCGACAGCGTTGTACGAAGCCTCTCCTGAATTACCTTCACCTTGTCTAAAGCATCCTGCACCAAGTCTGTGCCCAATAGCCTAGCCTTACCCGGCTCAAACCAACCAACGGGAGATCTACACCGCCTCCCGTACAAAGCCTCATATGGAGCCATCTGAATACTCGAATGGTAACTTTTGTTATAAGCAAACTCTACGAGTGGTCGAAAGTGATCCCATGACCCTCCAAAATCAATGACACAATCGCGCAACATGTCCTCCAATATCTAAATAGTGCGCTCGGATTGCCCATCCGTCTGAGGGTGAAAAATTATGCTCAACTCAACCTGAGTACCCAACTTTCGCTGCACAGATCTCTAAAATTGTGAAGTAAACTGAGTGCCCCTATATGAAATGATGGAAATCAGGACACCGTGCAATCGAACAATCTCCCGGATATAGATCTTTGCCAACCGCTCTGAAGAATAGGCAGTACACACAGGAATGAAGTGCGCGGACTTGGTAAGCCAATCCATAATTACCCAAATAGCATTGAACTTCCTCAAAGTCTGTGGGATCCCAACTACAAAGTCCATGGTGATCCGCTCGCACTTCCACTCTAGAATATCCATCTGCTGAAGCAAGCCACCCGGTCTCTAATACTCATACTTCACTTGCTAACAATTGAGACACCGAGCTATAAATCCCACAATGTCCTTCTTCATTGTCCTCCACCAATAATATTGTCTCATATCCTGATACATCTTCGCGGCACCCGGATGAATGGATTACCTCGAGCTATGGTCCTCCTCCAGAATCAACTCCCAGAAGTCTATCCATATTGGGCACACATATCCGGTCCTGCATCCTCAATACCTCATCATCACCAATAATCACATCTCTAGCATCATCATGCTGAACTCTGTTCTTAAGGACAAGCACATGAGGATCATCATACTAGGGCTCTCTAATGCGATCAAATAAGGAAGATCAAGAAATCACACAAGCCAATACCCGACTGGGCTCCGAAATATCCAACCTCACAAACCGATTGGACAAGGACTGAATATCAACTCCGAGAGGTGTCTCCCCAATAGGAATATATGCCAAACTCCCCATACTCACCGCCTTCTGGCTCAAAGCATCGGCTACCATATTGGCCTTCCCCGGATGGTATAAAATAGTAATATCGTAATCCTTTAGAAAATCCAACCATCTCTGCTACCTCAAATTCAGATCCTTCTGCTTGAACAAAATGCTATAATGATCAGTAAACACCTCACAAGACATACCATGCAAATAATGCCTCCAAATCTTCAATGCATAAACAATGGCAGCCAACTCCAAATCATAAACATGGTAGTTCTTCTTATGGGGCTTCAACTGACGAGAAACATAAACAATAACTCAAACCTCTTACATCAATACACACCCAATACCAATTCTCAAAGCATCACAATAGACAGTATATGAACCTGAAGATGATGGCAAAACTAACATTGGAGCTGTGGTCAAGATAGTTTTGAGCTTCGGAAAGCTCTCCCTGCACTCATTTGACCACCTGAATATAGCACTCTTTTGAGTCAAATTGGTCAAGGGCGATGCGATAGATGAGAATTCCGGAACAAACCGGTGGTAATAACCTGTCAAACCAAGAAAGCTATGAGTTTTTATAGCTGAGGGCAATCTGGACCAACTTTGAAAAACCTCAATCTTCTTTTGATCAATTCGAATACCCTCGCTGGACACCACATGCCCCAATAAATCCACTGAACTGAGCCAAAACTCACACTTGGAGAATTTTGCATAAAGTTTCTCCTCCCTCAACCTTTGCAACACAACTCTCAATTGCTCCGCATTCTCCTCCTAACTACGTGAATACACCAAAATATCATCAATGAAGACTATGACAAAAGAGTCGAGATAAGGCCGAAACACGTTGTTTATCAAATGCTTGAACATTGTTGGGGCATTGGTCAGCCCAAAAGACATCACCAGGAAATTAGAATGACCATATCGGGTCCTAAAAGTCGTCTTAAGAATATCCAAGTCCCTAATCCTCAACTAGTGATAACCTGAATGAAGATCAATATTGGAGAACATTCTCGCTCCCTGAAGCTGGTCAAACAAATCACCGATACGAGGAAAAAGATGCCTGTTCTTAATTTTTACTTTGTTCAACTGCCTGTAATCAATGCACAACCTCATCGTGCCATCCTTCTTCTTTACAAATAGAACAGGCATACCCCAAGGCGACACAGTAGGCCAAATAAACCCCTTATCAAGGAGTTCCTAAAGTTGCTCATTCAACTCCGCTGGTGCCATACGATACGATGGAATAGAAATGGGTTGAGTGTCCGGCACCAGGTCAATACCAAAATTAATATCCTTGTCATGCCCGTCAGGTCTGCAGGAAACATATCCGTAAAATCCCACACAACAGGAACAAAATCAATACTGGAGTCTCTGCACCGACATCCCTTACAAAGGTTAAGCATGAAAGACAACCCTTCCCAACCATATGATGTGCCTTCAAGAATGAAATCACCCTACTGGGAACATAATCGGTCGAACTTCGCCACTCAATCTGTGGCACACCCGGCATAGCCAAAGTCATTGTCTTAGCATGACAGTCCAAAATAGTGCGACACGGAGATAGCTAATCCATGCCCAATATAATATTGAAGTCTACTATACATAACAACAAAAGATCTACTCGGGTCTCTAGATCCTCAATAGTCACCACACATGACCGGTACACACGGTCTACAATAACAGTATCACCCACCGGAGTAGATACATGAACAGATGAAATAAGAGACTCAAGGGGCATATCCAAATAACAAGCAAAGTAAGATGACACATAAGAATAAGTGGAACCGGGATCAAATAATACAGAGGCATCTCTTTGGCAAACTGAGATAATACCTGTGATCACAACATCTGAAGAAATAGCATCGGGTCCAGCTGGGAGTGCATAGAAATGGGCCTGAATGCCACTTAATCGACCTCCCCCTCTAGGGCGACCCATAGGTGACTGTAGATATGTGATTTTTTACCTTCCCCAAGATTTTTTATATTTTAGCACGTAAATATTTAATTTAGGCCTAATAGCCCTATTTCAATTAATTTTGATGCTTTTACTTTATTTTATTACAAGAAAAATAAAAATTACAAAAAAATATTTTAGTTTATGTATTTTTCATAAATTTTAAAAAATAATACAAAAATAGTACCTTATTTTTATATAATTTCGAAAATACAAAAATAGTTTTATGTTTAGTTTAATTAATTAAGATTAGCTTTGACATTTATTTTAAATCATAAAAATATTAAAAAAAAAATATTGCATCTGCATGTAGGATTTTATTTTATATTTTTTAGATTGATTAAATTGTTGTTTGACAAAAATAGAAAAAATCATAAAAATAGTCATGTTGCCTTTTACTCTTTAATTTTTAAATTTTGGCAATTTTCTTTTAATTTAGTTTTTAATTAGTTGTAATAATTATTAGGGTTAATTACTTTAAATTTCTAGGATAATTTGGGGATAAAAATTAATTTAGGTTTTATGTTAGAAAAAAAAAACAAATGAAAAGAAGTCTTACCTAACTAATTAGGAAGTTTCTAGAGTGGTGGGATTAGGAGTGCATTAGAGTAAAGAAAGAGATTTGAATATTGATTAATAAAATGGGTTAGGGGCATTTGTGAATTGGAAGAGGCATTTGTGAATAGGAAGGGGCATTTGTCAATAGGAAGAGGTATTTATGAATAGGAAGGGGCATTTGTGAATAGGAAAGGACATTTATGAATAGGAAGAGGCATTTCTGAATAGGAAGAGACATTCATGTGAATAGGGGGAGCTGTCAGGAAAAGGGGGGGGGGGGGAGATATATGCCTAAGAAATCAACAATCAGCCACAAATAAGAGGCTGACAAAAGCTGCTCCTCCTTCAGTCGTCCCTAACCTTGCTAATCACCTCTTTGTCTGCTTTATTCCTTGCACGTAAAGATCTGCAAAGAAAACAGGGAGTCAAGCAATCAAACAACCTTCATTTTTAACCATGTAGGTTCTCCATTTTTGTAGCCATGAAAGCTCCCTGTTCTTCATCCAAAAATGCAATAATTTCCACCACTCTAATAGCCCCAAAACTCCATGAAAACACCTGAGTTATACCACCATTTTAGCATCTAAAATGCAGCTGAAAGTAGCTGCAAATCAGCCGCTGAACTAGCTCCAAAAATGCCACCCAAAATAGCCCCAAAAAATGTCCGCAAAATAGCTCCAAAAAGCAGCCAAACCAGCTACGAAATTGCTGAAAAAAACAGTCCAAAAATCTCAGAAAAGCTTTCCCAAAATCAGCACCAACATCCAACGAAATACCGCCCAGAAACAACCACAATACACAGATACACGACTCCTATTTCTCTTCTTCTTCAATGAAGAGTTAAATAAAAACAATCCCTTGTGAGCACGTGATTTTTGCTTTACATGAAAAAAAAACTCCTAAAAATAGACCAAAATAATTTTAATTGATTTTTAGGTATTTTTTCTTTATTTAGTTGCATTTCATGCATTTTTAATATTTTTAAAATCATAGAAAAACCATTAAAAAAAAGTGTCACATTTTAATTTCATGCCACCTTAGGTTTAATTTGCATTTAGGAATTAATTACATTGAGTTAATTGTGCTATTAATCAAAAATCACAAAAAAAAAATGATCATTTTTACATAGTTAGATAATTAGCTTAATTTTACAATTTGAATTAATTTAGGAATTTAGTTTAGGTTTTTAATTAATTAAAGAAAGAAAAGAACAACAAAAAGAAGAGGGAAGTGAAAAGGCTTGGTCTTAAATTCAAATTGGCCAAACATTTGAAAAGACTAAATTTTCCCCCCAAAAGACCTTCCCCAAAATATTTTCCCCCAAAACCTTCCCCAAAATATTCCTCCCCAAAACTACTCCCCACCCCATCACATTAAATACATACACAAAAATACAAAAAGGGGGGGTTAAGAATTGAGACCTCCTTCCCATAACGTCTTCTCCTTGATCGCATTCCCCCACATTTTCGTCTCTGCTTCACCCCTATCGTTTCTCTCTTTTTCTTCACAGCAAATCCGCTGCTGTAACACGAACAGACCCCCTCACGTAGCTTCTCCATCGTCCTCTTCATGGAGACAACAAGAAAACTCCATTGAAGCTCCTCCACCTCAAAACCTTCAACTGCAGCACGTCAAAATGACCCCCATCGTTTTTGCTCTGCTTCTTCACCATTTTCTCAACTTGAGACCTCCTCCTAATTCCCAAACGAATCCAGCAACCAAACAACTCAAGCCAGCTGCTGTTCGTCGGAAACCATACACACGATGTCACCGACAATCACCATCATCTCTCTCAAACACACACACTCATCCATAGAGGAAATAGAGACAGACATAAGGAAAAAAGCTAGCCTAATACAGGGGTAAACGGGAAGAAATAGAGTGAGAAATTCCGATGACAACAGTCATCCGTTTCAGTTATCGCTGAGAGTCGGGGTCCATCCGAGGTTCGTCGATTTCCGGCGAGCTTTGAGGTCGTAGAAGGTCGTGGTCCGAGGTCTCTGTTCAGCGCCATTTTCTGTCAAGTGAAGCGCATTTCGGTTCACGTCTGACCTTTATTTGGCATTTCTGAACTGTTTCTTTGCTTTCAATAGGTAAGCCTCGTCATCTTTGCTTTATGTATTTTCCAGCTTGCCTATGCCCTCTTTGTGGAATGGTATTTGACATGGACATATTTCAACAATGTATTTTAATTGTTGAAATGTTTATTTTATGGTGAGTTTTGTTTGTTCATCTTGCACTTGATATAAATATGTCAAAGATATATTGTAGTTGTGATTTTGCACTTCTTATGATATTAGTTTCAATAGGTAGTTCCCGATGATTTTTCCATTCTCTGTTGCTTTTACTAATTTCCAAGTTTTAATTTCCAATTTTTGATAGCATGGATCATGATGAGTTTGCTGTAGTAGATTTTTTATTTATTTACGTGATAGTATTCAATGATATTTTGAGGCGAGGAAGTATGCTTTTCTTCTGTTGTTTTACAAGTAATTCAATATCGTTAGTATTTTTTTTGTGCTCTCTCTTAATCTACGATTGTGGTTGCGTATGCGTTCGCACAACTCCGACCAAACTTTTCTTAATAATAATACGGGTTTTGGGCCTTCCAAGCTAGATAGCATATTTGAATTAGGAGGTTTTCCTCTTGTTCAATTGTGGATCTGAGTTTGAAGCTCGACTTCTTCAGAAGGTTTTCTAATAATAGTAATTAACGATGCTAATTAATTAGGGCCCTTCTAGAGACGATCTTTAATAGAAAATCATAGTTCTTTTAGGTTGGCCTCTAAAAAATAAAAATAAGGTGCACCGCGCCAAATAAAATTCATAAATTGCGTGACCCTCTTTAAATACTTATATTAAAATACTTAGAATTCGGGACGTGCCATTTAGCGAATTTTCATGGCCTCCCGCAAAGTCAATAACACGTTATTCGCTTTAGGCGCGTTCTTTAATAATTTTACCTTCCTAAATTCGGGTGTGCATTTCATGCGACCCAAATCCAAATCCCAAAATGTTGAATAGAATGTGTCGAGGATCCGGGTGCATTTTATGTGACGTGATCCGAAAACACGTTCTTAAATAAAGTTCACTTTCTTAATAATCGACTAAAAGCGGTAAATAATTCTAAAAATTGCACTATAGGTTTAACATGTATAAAAATCAAAATTTAGCAAAATATAGCAGTTGAGCGACCGTGCTAGAACCACGAAATTCGGGAATGCCTAACACCTTCTCCCGGGTTAATAGAATTCCTTACCCGGATTTCTGGTTCGCGACTGTTAAACAGAGTCAAACTTTTTCCTCGATTCGGGATTCAAATTGGTGACTTGGGACACCATAAATCTCCTAAGTGGCGACTATGATTCTTAAATAAAACGAATCCCGTTTCGATTATCCTTTAATTGGAAAAACTCCTTTTATTATACTCTTCCCCGGGGTGTAGTAAGACAGAAAAAGGAGGTGTGACATCCTTAAGGGAACAAACAAAAATAGGAACTTGAATCTAAAAAAAAATCAACAGTTGTGACTCCTATATTCTAAGACCGGCGACTACTCTCGTCTCCGTCGCAGCTTGGCCAGATCTGAAAGATCTTCAGCCAGAGATGTAACTCCTATGCCGGAGGTCTTCGCCGCCATGTTTATGTTCGGTGTTGTTCCTATGTTAACACTGTGGAAATAACATCGATAGGCTTAAGCTATTAAATCTTCTCCTGCGAACAATGCCGCAACTGCCGGTCGAGGCTCTAGGTCTATTTCCGGTCGAAAACTCTACTCTTTTTTCTCTGTCATTTGTTTTCTTTTTCTGTTACTGCTGCGCTGGAAGGTGACATATCTGGTGAGAGTCCGGCGAGTTTCGAGGTCTGGTCCTAACTCCATTTGTGGTTTCTGATGAAGCTATGGTTCTACAATTCAAGGACATTCATTTGGTCAGTGTTTCAAGAATTATTACAACTGTAAATGTTTGTTTTTGTTGTTAAATTCAAATATTTATTTTGTATTTTATTTGTTTTGGGATTATGACTTATATGAAGTAAACCATATTAAATATATTTGAGTATTATTAGTAGTATAATATAGTACTACAGTGATTTGTTCCCTTTATTTAACTTTGTCTGCTATGAGTTATGTGTTGGTGGTTTGATGAAGCAACAGATTGTTTTGGTCTCTGCTTAATTTACTTATTTCGTGAAAATTAATTTAGTATTAGATTGTTTGAATACTCACGGATTAAGGACACATATTGATTGCTTAAGAGTTGATTCTTATAGAAATATTTACCTAGTTGCTTTAGTGAAGATCATGTTGTGTTTCTTGTCAAGTTACAATCCTCGCATATTAATTTAATTTAGGAAATGGTTTTGTTAGCATTCATGAGTTGTTCCTCTCTTGTTTTTTATTACAGTGTTTCTTGTTTATTACCGTGATTGTATACACGTTCGTGTGACGTAATCACGATTCTTTAAGGATAGATTCAGGGTGTGCCATTAACAAAAATAGATAACCAATGGCCTTTGGATGATTAATTTTGATTCCTTTAGAAATTGAGGTGTGTCATTAGCGAATTTCATGGCCCTCGCAAAGTTGCAAACGCGTAGTTGCTTTAAGCGCGTTATTTTAATAACTTACCTTCCTAAATTCGGGTGTACATTTCATGTGACCCAAATCCAAATCCTTATAACGTTGAATAAAATGTGTTTCGGATTGCGGGTGCATTTCACGCGACGTGATCCAAAGACATATTTTAGACGACGTTAAATCTTCTTTAAAAAATGAATAAAAACGGTTAAAAGTTAAGATGCACATAGGTTCAAAATGTTCTTTAAATCAGATAATTAAGCCGAATATGGCAGTTGAGCGACCGTGCAAGAATCACGGAACCTGGGAATGCCTAATACCTTCTCCCGGGTTAATAGAATTCCTTACTCAAATTTCTGGTTCGCGGACTGTTAAACAGAGTCATTCTTTTCCTCGATTCGGGATTTTAAACCGGTGACTTGGGATACCATAAATCTCCCAAGTGGCGATTCTGAATCTTTTAATAATATAATCCCGTTTCGATTGTCACTTCAAGTTGGAAATAACTCCCTTTATTATACCCTCTTCCGGGGGTGTAGTGAAAAAGGAGGTGTGACAGCTCTGGTGACTCCGCTGGGGATGGTGAACCTAGAACTTGGTTCAGGGTTCAAGAATTCGAGCTTGGAATATTTATGATATTTGGATTGTATACTATTTGGTTTTATTACATGTTTTGGAACTAATGTGCAAATATTGCTTTTTACCGCTTTGATATTGGTGAACTGTATACAAAAATATTACGAATCCCTCCTCTCTTTGAGTCTTCTACATCATTGAGAAAGGTGCACTTCGTGTGACTTCTCTTCTGTTTAGAGTCTTTTCCCATTTAGAACGAGGTTCGGATAAGTTGCTAAGCCGAGGGAGCTTCTGTATCCCCGGTATGCTACCCTCCCCATCCCCCTCCCCCCCTCGGCTCGAGTTGTCCGCTCGGGTAAGCCAGGTCTAGTACAACAAACCCAGATGTTTAAACCTAGAATAACATAGCTTCATGCCGGATCCCTAGTAGGAACGCTTATTTGCATCATGTTGCATTGGATTTAGGGGACTCAACACAGGGGTTGGGTCCGTCTAGGACAGGTAACCTGAAATGAAAAGACCATCCTGATGCATCTTACATGCATTTATTTGTCTCAGACTTGCATGCTGACCGGCTTTGGAGTGTTTGGGGAAAATGAAAAAAAGAGAGAAATAGCAGTGTGGAGAGCTAATTATCTATTTTTAGAAAAATAACCAATTTCAAAGTAGTGTCGGAACTTTACCAAATTTTTGAAGAAAAAAAGAAAAAAAAGAAGAAAGGGAAAAGAAAATTTGTTTTAAAAAAAATGGTTTGTTTTGTTGGTCGAGAAAAAGGAAAACTAAAGAGTTTTATTTTTTAAATAGTTTGTTGAAAAAGAAAATACAAAAAGAGTATTGTCTTCCGAAATAGTGTATTTGTCAATAAAAAAAGGAGTTTTGTTTCCAAAAATAAGTAGTTTATTGGCAGAACTACGTAAGTCTGATTCTCACCGAATGTGGGATACGTAGGCAACTCATATCGGGTGCAACTATTTGGAAAAATTATTTGAAAAAAATTAATTATTAAAAGAGAAAAAAAAAAGAAATTCTTTTATAGGGTAAATAAATGTCTGTTTTTTCATAAGTGATGGCATTCTTGTCTAAAATAGCCGAATGTCCCCAAAAGGACGTCGGAAGGCCATTTTTGAAAGAACAGCCGCCTTTGGTCATTTTTCAAATTTTTGGCCGGTTAGCAAATACAGCCTTTAAATCTTCTTCAAAATGCTGAAAGGCCGTATTGACAAGACCGGATATTTTTATGAAATTTTTGAGAAAATTGTGATTATTTTCCTATAAAAAAAGAGTATTTGTCAGTCAGAGTCTGTTAGTCTATTTTTAGACTGTATTGTCATTTTGATGTTAGAGTCTTTTGGACTTCATTAATATTGTAATGTGTCGTAATGAACACATTTTTCTTTTACGGAAAACTTGAAAAAAAATCCAATTTTTTGTTCGTCATTTGGCATTTATGCCAGAACTACGCACGGTTTGATTCATGCAGGGTCATGATACGTAGACAATCTCTATAAGATTCGACCACAACTAAAAAAAGAAAAAAAAATAAAATAAAGAAAAATAAAAGGGAATGGACCAAAGAAAATTCGGGATGACGCAAACAAACAAGCAAATGCATAATAGAATTGGTTAACTGCTTAGGTGCATTGCATCCCTAATGTATGTTTGTCTATCTGTTAAAAGCCCTGCCGGGCTGCCTTTGTTTTGTTCATTTGTCTTTCATTCTAGGCAGGTGGTTGGTTTGTGATTATCAAAGTAACTCCTCTCCACAACATAAATCCAAAAGATAATGGCAGATAACAACAAAATTGGGTTGGCTGGCACCGATGCCCAAAAGCAGTTGGTTGAACAGAACACTAGCTTGGTAGATGAAGCGAGGATGTTAAGACAGCACATAACAAACATGTATCAGGCTTGGATGATTGGGAAGGCACCACCACCGCCACCACCCGGTTTCTCAGATGTTGTTTTTACCCAAACTGTGGCATCTCCCAATCACCTTAGTATCTCTATCACTCTTCCTCCAAGTTTTGGGAGGTTG
>MU746276.1:63022-80240 GCA_026770625.1 Nicotiana glauca
ACCGCTCCTCCCTATCTAAAATGGGAAAAAGACCGGATGAATACTTTAGGAAATTTGGGTTCAGATGGAAGAAGCAAGCTGCTCGTGTCAATCCCCCGATTGTTGAAAAAGAAATGGTTGAGCTTTTCCTACAAACCTAGGAGCCCATCTACTTCAGTCTTTTGATCTCAGCCTTGGGTAAACCTTTTAGTGATATGATAAAAATGGGGGAGATGGTAGAAGAAGGAATCAAGACAGGCAAAATCATGAATCATCTGAAAGAAAATAAGAACATCCAGTGAGGTTGGATGGAAGAAAGAGAAACAGAGAAGATGATCCGACCCTTGATCAACCCTTCCAGCCTCTCCCTCGCACCCGTGAACAACATTGTGCACCAGATGATCCTCCCCAATACTACTTCTCTCCACATAACCCCCAAAATCATACATCACTTTCCCAGTATCCAGCTCCACAAAATGCTTATCTACTCTCACGAGCCTACCGCAAACCTCCTGGATCAGGTTTCCGACCCAATAAAGCCTTTAAGAATGAGAGTCTACAGAAGAAAACCTACACTCCATTAGGAGAGTCATATGGCAGTCTGTTCCAAAGGCTAAGGAAACTGGACATGTTGAAGCCGATCCAGATAAGAATGCCAAACCCTGTTCCAAAGAAGTTTGAATTTTCTCAACGGTGCGCATATTGCTCAGATGCCTCGGGGCATGACATAGCGAAGTGTTGGAATCTGAAGAACGCGATCCAGAAGCATATTGATGTAGGCGACATTGTCGTGCAAAGTCCAGATGCAGCGAACACTAGTCAAAGTCCATCACCTATGCATAATGAGACGCATATAGTGGGTATGGTCAATTTTGAAAAAGAATGTGAGAACTCTTCTGGGAGCCTCAGAGGTCCACGTGCTACTAAGCTTTCAGCGCTATCAGAGGTTGATCTTAAGAATGAGCAGGCACGGGAAACCCAAAAGCAATTTGCTGAGAACAATAGGATGAAGACTTGTCAAGGTCCTAATATTGTTGAAGCATAAGTCAATAGCTAAGATGTTGAGCTTGGTAATTGGAAAGACTCTCCATTTTTTGGTCAACCGGAGTGGAGTTTTTGGTGACTTATTTTGTTGTCATTTCTGTTGTCCAGGTTATTTCAGGGTTGTAATCTGGATATTGTCTTGTAAATCAAACCCTTCTATCATTTTATTTTGTCCATTTCCTTTGGTCATAATATCTCATTTGGTATTGTCTAGGTTTGTTATAAGGATTGTACCCCAGTTTATGGTGCTTGTTTTGTTGTACCAACTCTTTCCCCGTTTGTCTAAAACAATTCTCTGTTTTATATTGTTTCTAGTCCTTTTCTTTTGTTTAGTTCTCTCCTCTTTGTAGCCCTTTTCATGCTGACTCTAGTGACATTACATACACGCATAATTCTAAGCCTAATCTTAAAGGTTAATCATGAAGCAATTTGGAAGGTAATAGAGGCGCTTAAGGAAAATAAGAACAGATTGAGATCATTTGAAGCCCGAACCGTGCAAAACTGGGGTTGATAGAACATAAAGAAACCTTATGCTTCATGCCGCATCAGTTGGAAATTAAGGAAAAGATTGGCCAAATAGGCAAGGATCGTTCGCGATGATGCGAGTAAGAATGTTGCCCAATGATGCTTTGTATTTAACATATAAGCAAAGGTGTGGATATAGCTATCAAGTCTAGCACGATCAAAAGATATTACAAACATTTGTTTAATCGCATTGTTTGTGCTTGACATGTTTTGAAGATTAGAATGACGAAGGCATTTTGTTCTGCTATCTAAACATTTTATCCTTCGTTACCCTTTTTTTAGCCTTATTTACTTTCTTTCATACCCCTCATTTAGAATTAGCAGCAAAGATTAGAAACACAAGCATGAAAAATAAGAAAAAGAAAAATAAAAAGGAAAAGGAAAACAACAAAAGAGAAAAGAAAGAGACAAAGAAAAAGAAAAAGAAAAATAATAAATAAGTGAAAAGGAAAACTATAACAACAAGGAATTTGTGTGACCTACGTTTGACCTGATTCCTTTAAGTATATGTAGGCAGCCTCACGGTTCGGTCTCATTGAAATAAAAATCCAAAAGTCCCCAAGCAAGAAACTGGGGTAGAAGTTGTGATTATTGTAAGAAATCTGATTCCAAAAGTTGTAATTTTGAACCCATGTTGAATTGTTTTGAGCCTTGATACCCTTTCTTTCTAACCCTATCCAAAAGCCCACGTTACGGTCTAAAGAAAGACCTTCCGATTAGTCTTCAAGAGATGCCAAGTCAAACAAGTAAAGGTGAATCACATCAGGGGCAACACTTCGGTCCAAACAAGGGAAATAAAAAATGAGAGAGTCTTATTGGTGAAAACCCTTACGGGCACCGTAAGGCGACGGGAGCTGAGAGAAAAAAAAATGAGAGTCTTATTGGTAAAAAACCTCATGTGCACCTTGAGGCGATTGTAAGTTGAGAAAAAGACCAATATGAGAGAGGCTTGATAGTAAAAACCCTTTGGAGATTTTGAAAGATGATTAACGACGGAGAATCAAAGTCCTGTTTCACGGTTTAAGGGTACCACAAGAGGTGAACATCAGAATTGCTTGACAGAATAGGCCACGGGTGCATGTCATGGTCATTAGAGTTGGTATCTACGTCCGATAGGTTTCTACTTTATAGTTTTTCCTGTTAGGAGTCATCTCTTTCCTTTGTCCTTTATTCTATTCCTTTTTTCTTGTTCATTTCTTCTTCCCGAGTCTGTCTGGTCAGAACAAGTGAGAAATGATTTTAAAATTTTCCATCAGCTTTCCAATTGCACGAGATGAGATCTGGCTAACACATCAAAATGTCCAAAGTCCAGAAAGAACAACAAGCACGTTGAGTTGGTAACAATCAACATACTTTGGGATTCATACAAAATACCAAGTTTTGGTCCATATCAATTCATGGACAATACAACAGAAGGAAGGCCAGGGGGAATGAATCAAAGGTATATTCTGTGATAAGATGGACAAAAAATGTTGGACCAGTGACAAGCAAGACATTCCAAGCAAAAATCGAAGGTTATAGACCTCAAGGCCAAGGCCAATGGTTTAAATCAGGAAAGAGCGACATGGGTGCTGAAGTGGGTAACACGCAATATGCTTGGGGATCATATGAAACATAAGGGTTGGGAAGATATCGGTCCAGGGGCAATACAACAGATATTGTGTTCAAACAAAGAGAGATATTTCTTGGTTTAAACATAAAGGAAGTGCTTAGTCAAGGAACTAGCAAGGTCTTCAAATGGAAATCAGTCGCCATGTCAAGTAAAGAAGCAACAAACCTCAAGGCCGAGGCCAGTGGACAAGTTAAGAAAGAACAACATATACACAGAGTGGGGGAAATGGACGTGATTTGGGAGTTCATGAGAAACACAAAGGTCGGATAGATCTTGGTTCATGAGCAATACAACAAACAGAGGATGTTGGGTTCAAACAGAGAAAGTGGTTAGCCAATAAACAGGCAAGATCTTTGAGTAGAAATCAGCTGTCATGAGAAATATATGGGGTCAGATAAGAAGACTAGAAGTAAAAGTTGGGAAGTTCGTGACTAAGGAATAGTCTGAAGGTCAGAAGTTTTCAACCAAGTTCAAGACAATCGGACGAAGCGGAGCATAGAAAGGGGCGAGGGAGAAACCATCTCCAGCAAGAGTATCACAACCAACCACCACATTTTAAACTGACGAGATTTTTCTTTGATTGAAACAGGGGCAGAAAATCTCGGTTGTTTCGGAGAGACCCGCCGTAAGGAAAGGCAAGCACCAAACAGAATAAGGAAGACAACAAGTTTTAAGGGAAAGCAGTTTTCAAAGGAAGACAACATCAAGTTTTAAAGGAAAGCAGTTTCGAAGGAAGACAATACAAGTTTAAGGGAAGCAGTTTCGAAGAAAGATAATTCGATTTTCGAAGGAAGATAATTCAAATCTCAAGGGAAAATAATTCAAAAGGCAAAGGAAAACAGTGGCGAAAGAAGATAGTTTTTAAAAGTTGTTGAAGTCGGGAGCTCGCCCGAAAAATAGAGGCGTTATCTTTTTAAGCTGTAGAAGTCGAGAGCCCGCCCGAAGAACAGAGGCATTATCTTTTAAAAATTGTTTAAATCGGGAGCCCGCCCGAAAAACAGAGCCATTATCTTTTAAAATTGTTGAAGTCCGGAGCCCGCCCGAAAAATGGAGGCGTCGGTTTTTTTAAAAAATTGTTGAAGTTGGGAGCCCGCCCAAAAAATGGAGGCATTATTTTATTAAAATTGTTGAAGTCGGGAGCCCGCCCGAAAAACGGAGGCATTATCTTTTAAAGTTGTTGAAGTCGGGAGCCCGCCCGAAAAATGGAGGCGTTATTTTTTAAAATTGTTGAAGTTGGGAGCCAGCCCGAAAAACGGAGGCGTTATCTTTTAAGTTGTTGAAGTCCGGAGCCCGCCCGAAGAACGGAGGCATTACATTTTAAGTTGTTGAAGTCGGGAGCCCGGCCGAAGAACGGAGGCGTTATCTTTTTAAGTTGTTGAAGTCGGGAGCCCACCCAAAAAACGGAGGCGTTATCTTTTAAAGTTGTTGAAGTCGGGAGCCCGCCCGAAAAATGGAGGTGTTATCTTTTAAGTTGTTGAAGTCGGGAGCCCGCCCGGAGAACGGAGACGTTACCTTTTTAAGTTGTTAAAGTCGGGAGCCCGCCCGGAAAATGGAGGCGTTACGTTTTAAGTTGTTGAAGTCGGGAGCCCGCCCGGAGAACGTAGGCGTTGCCTTTTTTAAGTTGTTGAAGTTGGGAGCCCGCCCGGAGAACGGAGGCATTACCTTTTTTAAGTTGTTGAAGTCGGGAGCCTGCACGGAGAATGGAGGCGTTACCTTTTAAGTTGTTGAAGTTGGGAGCCCACCCAGAGAACGGAGGCGTTACCTTTTAAGTTATTTAAGTCGGGAGCCCTCCCGAAGAACGGAGGCGTTACCTTTTAAGTTGTTGAATTCGGGAGCCCGCCTAGAGAACTGAGGCGTTATCTTTTTAAAAGTTGTTGAAGTCGGGAGCCCGCCCGGAGAACGGAGGCGTTACCTTTTAAAGTTTTGAAGTCAGGAGCCCGCCTGGAGAACAGAGGTGTACCTTTTAAAGTTTTAAAGTCAGGAGCCCGCCTGGAGAACAGAGTCGTACCTTTTAAAGTTTTGAAGTCAGGAGCCCGCCTGGAGAACAGAGGTGACATTTTAAAGTTTTGAAGTCAGGAGCCCGCCTGGAGAACAGAGGCGTACTTTTTAAAGTTTTGAAGTCAGGAGCCTGCTTTGAGAACAGAGGCGTACCTTTTAAAGTTTTGAAGTCAGGAGCTCGCCTGGAGAACAGAGGTGACATTTTAAAGTTTTGAAGTTAGGAGTCCGCCCGTATAACAGAGGAATACATTCAACTTTTTGAAGTCAGTAGCCCGCCTGTATAGCATAAGAATACATTCAAGTTTTGAAATCAGGAGCCCGCCTGGAGAAAAGAGGAAGACGACAATAATAAAAGGAAGACAGTTCGAATATTGGCAATCAAGTGCCTACCTGAAGATAAAGGAATTCACTTCATAACGTAATTCAAGTCAGCAGCAAAAGAAGCTCGCGGCGAGAATGTGAGTGAACAGCCCAAGGTGATCAACAAAGTTAGTCACGATAAAAAATGAAAATAAAAAAAAGGCAAGAAGTGAACCCAAATACAGAAGTTGATGAAAGATGTGAGCTTCTCAAGACATGATTGAAGTCACAGGCACTACATGTCTGGTCTTGATCAGAAAAGTTGAAGAACAACGAGCTAGCAACTAGCAAGCGTCAAGGTTCAAATCTAAAGTCTGCATGAAGAACCATTCAATACTCCAAATCAAGCTTCAGAAAACTTATAGATAGGAATCTTGTAACTCATAGTTGATAGGATTAGCTAGTCTTTTTTATGTTTTGATTTTTGATGTAACATCAGGATCGCAGACCGGAACCTCGGTGGAACGGCACCTCGACTGGCTCTCCACCTCAGTGTATTCCATCACCTCACTCACCTCTGAACTACACGTGGCCTGATTCCTTTATAGCCAAGGATATGTAGGCAGCTCAGATACCAGGGCTCGGCTACATTCCCCTTTTCTCTTAGTTCTAGTCTCTCCAAATAAGGATCGGGTCAAAAAACATATCTAGTCGTTCTTTGTCTGAAAACTCTTCATGTTTCCAGTCAAAGAGGGGCAGCTGTAGACATGTGATTTTTTACCTTCCCCAAGATTTTTCATATTTTAGCATGTAAATATTTAATTTAGGCCTAGTAGCCCTATTTCAATTAATTTTGATGCTTTTACTTTATTTTATTACAAGAAAAATAAAAATTTATACAAAAAAATATTTTAGTTTATGTATTTTTCATAAATTTTAAAAAATAATACAAAAATAGTACCTTATTTTTATATAATTTTGAAAATACTAAAATAGTTTCATGTTTAGTTTAATTAATTAGGATTAGATTTGACATTTATTTTAAATCATAAAAATATATATATAAAAAAAATATAGCATCTACATGTAGGATTTTATTTTATATTTTTTAGATTGATTAAATTGTTGTTTGACAAAAATAGAAAAAATCTTAAAATAGTCATGTTGCATTTTACTCTTTAATTTTTGAATTTTGGCAATTGTTTTTTAATTAGTTGTAATAATTATTAGGGTTAATTACTTTAATTTTCTAGGATAATTTGGGGATAAAAATTAATTTAGGTTTTATGTTAGAAAAAAAAATAAATAAAAAGGAGTCTTACCTAACTAATTAGAAAGTTTCTAGAGTGGTGGGGTTGGGAGTGCATTAGAGTAAAGAAAGAGACTTGAGAGTAGATTAATAAAATGGGTTAGGGGCATTTGTGAATAGGAAGAGGCATTTGTGAATAGGAAGGGGCATTTGTCAATAAGAAAAGGTATTTATGAATAGGAAGGGGTATTTGTGAATAGGAAGGGGCATTTGTGAATAAGAAAGGACATTTATGAATAGGAAGAGGCATTTCTGAATAGGAAGAGGCATTCATATGAATAGGGGGGGCTGTTAGGAAAAAAAGAGGGGAGATATACGCCTAAGAAATTAGCAATCAGCCGCAAATAAGAGGATGACAAAAGCTGCTCCTCCTTCAGTCGTCCCTAACCTTGCTAATCACCTCTTTGTCTACTTTATTCCTCGCACGTGAAGATCTGCAAAGAAAATAGGGAGTCAAGCAATCATACAACCTTCATTTTTAACCATGTAAGTTTACCATTTTTGTAGCCATGAAAGCTCCATGTTCTTCATCCAAAAATGCAACAATTTCCACCACTCTAATAGCCCCAAAACTCCATGAAAACACCTGAGTTATACCACCATTTTAGCATCTAAAATGCAGCTGAAAGTAGCTGCAAATCAGCCGCTGAACTAGCTCCAAAAACGTCACCCAAAATAGCCCCAAAAACTGTCCGCAAAATAGCTCCAAAGAGCAGCCAAACCAGCTGCGAAATTGCTGAAAAAAACAGTCCAAAAATCTCAGAAAAGCTGTCCCAAAATCAGCACCAAAGATCCAACGAAATACCGTCCAGAAACAACCGCAATACACAGATACACGACTCCTATTTCTCTTCTTCTGCAATGAAGAGTTAAACAAAAACAATCCCTAAGGGAACGAACAAAAATAGGAACTTGAATCTTAAAAAAAATCAACAGTTGTGACTCCTATATTCTAAGACCGGCGACCACTCTCGTCTCCGTCGCCGCTTGCCCAGATCTGAAAGATCTTCCGCCAGAGGTCGTCGCTGTCGTGTTTCTGTTCAGTGTTGTTCCTGTGTTAACACTGCAGAAATAGCATCGATAGGCTTAAGCTATTAAATCTTCTCCGGCGAACAACGCCGCAACTGCCGGTCGAGGCTCTAGGTCTATTTCCGGTCAAAAACTCTATTCTTCTTTCTCTGTCGTTTGTTTCCTTTTTCTATTACTGCTGCGCTGGAAGGTGATAGATCCGGTGAGTGTCCGGCGAGTTTTGAGGTCTGGTCCTAACTCCGTTTGTGGTTTCCGATGAAGCTATGGTTCTACAATTCAAGGACATTCATTTGGTCAGTGTTTCATGAATTATTACAACTGTAAAGGTTTATTTTTGTTGTTAAATTCAAATCTTTATTTTTCATTTTATTTGTTTTGGGATTATGCCTTATATGAAGTAAACTATATTAAATATATTTGAGTATTATTAGTAGTATAATATAGTACTGTAGTGATTTGTTCCCTTTATTTAACTTTGTCTGCTATGAGTTATTTATTGGTGGTTTGATGAAGCAACAGATTGTTGTGGTCTCTGCTCGTGACCATTAATTTAGTATTAGATTGTTTGAATACTTACGGATTAAGGACACATATTGATTGCTTAAGAGTTGATTCTTGAAGAAATATTTACCTACTTGCATTAGTGAAGATCATGTTGTATTTCTTGTCAAGTTACAGTCCTCGCGTATTAATTTAATTTAGGAAATGGTCTTGTTAGCATTCATGAGTTGTTCCTCTCTTGTTTTTTATTACAGTGTTTCTTGTTTATTATCGTGATTGTATAAATGTTCGTGTGACGTAATCACGATTCTTTAAGGATAGATTCGGGGTGTGCCATTAACAAAAATAGATAACCAATGGCCTTTGGATGATTAATTTTGATTCCTTTAGAAATCGAGGTATGTCATTAGCGAATTTCATGGCCCTCACAAAGTTGCAAACGCGTAGTTGCTTTAGGCGCGTTATTTTAATAACTTACCTTCCTAAATTCGGGTGTACATTTCATGTAACCCAAATCCAAATCCTTATAACGTTGAATAAAATGTGTTTCGGATTGCGGGTGCATTTCATGCGACGTGATCCAAAGACATATTTTAGACGACGTTAAATCTTCTTTAAAAAATGAATAAAAATGGTTAAAAGTTAAAATGCACATAGGTTCAAAATGTTCTTAAAATCAGATAATTAAGCCGAATATGACAGTTGAGCGACCGTGCTAGAATCACGGAACCTGGGAATGCCTAATACCTTCTCCTGGGTTAATAGAATTCCTTACTCGAATTTCTGGTTCGCGGACTGTTAAACAGAGTCATTCTTTTCCTCGATTCGGGATTTTAAACCGGTGACTTGGGACACCATAAATCTCCCAAGTGGCGACTCTGAATCTTTTAATAATATAATCTTGTTTCGATTGTCACTTCAAGTTGGAAATAACTCTCTTTATTATACCCTCTTCCGGGGCTGTAGTGAAAAAGGAGGTGTGACAGCTCTGGTGACTCCGCTGGGGATGGTGAACCTAGAACTTGGTTCAGGGTTCAAGAATTCGAGCTTGGAATATTTATGATATTTGGATTGTATACTATTTGGTTTTATTACATGTTTTGGAACTAATGTGCAAATATTGCTTTTTACCGCTTTGATATTGGTGAACTGTATACAAAAATATTACGAATCCCTCCTCTCTTTGAGTCTTCTACATCATTGAGAAAGGTGCACTTCGTGTGACTTCTCTTCTGTTTAGAGTCTTTTCCCATTTAGAACGAGGTTCGGATAAGTTGCTAAGCCGAGGGAGCTTCTGTATCCCCGGTATGCTACCCTCCCCATCCCCCTCCCCCCCTCGGCTCGAGTTGTCCGCTCGGGTAAGCTAGGTCTAGTACAACAAACCCAGATGTTTAAACCTAGAATAACATAGCTTCATGCCGGATCCCTAGTAGGAACGCTTATTTGCATCATGTTGCATTGGACTTAGGGGACTCAACACAGGGGTTGGGTTCGTCTAGGACAGGTAACCTGAAATGAAAAGACCATCCTGATGCATCTTACGTGCATTTATTTGTCTCAGACTTGCATGCTGACCGGCTTTGGAGTGTTTGGGGAAAATGGAAAAAGAGAGAAATAGCAGTGTGGAGAGCTAATTATCTATTTTTAGAAAAATAACCAATTTCAAAGTAGTGTCGGAACTTTGCCGAATTTTTGAAGAAAAAAAGAAAAAAAAGAAGAAAAGGGAAAAGAAAATTTGTTTAAAAAAAATGGTTTGTTTTGTTGGTCGAGAAAAAGGAAAACTAAAGAGTTTTATTTTTAAATAGTTTCTTGAAAAAGAAAATACAAAAAGAGTATTGTCTTCCGAAATAGTGTATTTGTCAATAAAAAAAAGGAGTTTTGTCTCGAAAAATAAGTAGTTTATTGGCAGAACTACGTAAGTCTGATTCTCACCGGATGTGGAATATGTAGGCAACTCATATCGGGTTCAACTATTTGGAAAAATTATTTGAAAAAAATTAATTATTAAAAGAGAAAAAAAAGAAATTCTTTTATAGGGTAAATAAATGTCTGTTTTTTCATAAGTGATGACATTCTTGTCTAAAATAGCCGAATGTCCCCAAAAGGACACCGGAAGACCGTTTTTGAAAGAACAGCCACCTTTGGTCATTTTTCAAATTTTTGGCCGGTTATCAAATACAGCCTTTAAATCTTCTTCGAAGTGCTGAAAGGCCGTATTGACAAGATCGGATATTTTTATGAAATTTTTGAGAAAATTGTGATTATTTTCCTATAAAAAAAAGAGTATTTGTCAGTCAGAGTCTGTTAGTCTATTTTTAGACTGTATTGTCATTTTGATGTTAGAGTCTTTTGGACTTCATTAATATTGTAATGTGTCGTAATGAACACATTTTTCTTTTACGGAAAACTTGAAAAAAAATCCAATTTTTTGTTCGTCATTTGGCATTTATGCCAAAACTACGCAAGGTTTGATTCATGCGGGTTCATGATACGTAGGCAATCTCTATAAGATTCGACCACAACTAAAAAAAAAGAGAAAAAAATCAAATAAAGAAAAATAAAAGGGAATGGACCAAAGAAAATTCGGGATGACGCAAACAAACAAGCAAATGCATAATAGAATTGGTTAACTGCTTAGGTGCATTGCATCCCTAATGTATGTTTGTCTATCTGTTAAAAGCCCTACCGGGCTGCCTTTGTTTTGTTCATTTTTCTTTCATTCTAGGCAGGTGGTTGGTTTGTGATTATCAAAGTAACTCCTCTCCACAACATAAATCCAAAAGATAATGGCAGATAACAACAAAATTGGGCTGGCTAGCACCGATGCCCAAAAGCAGTTGGTTGAATAGAACACTAGCTTGGTAGATGAAGCGAGGATGTTAATACAACACATAACAAACATGTATCAGGCTTGGATGATTGGGAAGGCACCACCACCGCCACCACCCGGTTTCTCAGATGTTGTTTTTACCCAAACTGTGGCATCTCCCAATCACCCTAGTATCTCTATCACTCTTCCTCCAAGTTTTGGGAGGTTGAAGAATATAGATCAGTCCTTAAGGAACGTGGAAGGAAAGGGAGATCAGGGTAGCAGGTCTTGTAAAGAATTGTCTTCGTCACCTGACGTTCGCTTGCCCGCGGGGTTCAAAGTACCAAAGTTTAACTTATATAATGGGTGTGGAGATCCGGTAGACCACCTGAGGGTCTATTGCAGTGAAATGAGAATTGTTTGAGAGAAAGATGTCTTGATGATAGCCTATTTCAGTAAGAGCTTGACTGGGGCTACTTTGGAATGGTATACTCATCAGGATGTTGGTAAGTGGAAAACATTGGGCGACCTGGCTCAAGATTTTGTGCGACGCTTTCAATACAAATCAGGGACTACCCCAGACCGCTCCTCCCTATCTAAAATGGGGAAAAGGCCGAATGAATACTTTAGGGAATTTGGGTTCAGATGGAAGAAGCAGGCTGCTCGTGTCAATCCCCCGATTGTTGAAAAAGAAATGGTTGAGCTTTTCCTACAAGCCTAGGAGCCCATCTACTTCAGTCTTTTGATCTCAGCCTTGGGTAAAACTTTTAGTGATATGATAAAAATGGGGGAGATGGTAGAAGAAGGAATCAAGACAGGCAAAATCATGAATCATCTGAAAGACAATAAGAACATCCAGTGAGGTTGGATGGAAGAAAGAGAAAAAGAGAAGATGATCCGACCCTTGATCAACCCTTCCAGCCTCTCCCTCGCACCCGTGAACAACATTGTGCACCAGATGATCCTCCCCAATACTACTTCTCTCCACATAACCCCCAAAATCATACATCACTTTCCCAGTATCCAGCTCCACAAAATGCTTATCTACTCTCACGAGCCTACCGCAAACCTCCTGGATCAGGTTTCCGACCCAATAAAGCCTTTAAGAATGAGAGTCTACAGAAGAAAACCTACACTCCATTGGGAGAGTCATATGGCAGTCTGTTCCAAAGGCTAAGGAAACTGGACATGTTGAAGCCGATCCAGATAAGAATGCCAAACCATATTCCAAAGAAGTTTGAATTTTCTCAACGGTGAGCATATTGCTCAGATGCCTCGGGGCATGACATAGCGAAGTGTTGGAATCTGGAAGGTGACATATCCGGTGAGAGTCCGACGAGTTTCGAGGTTTGGTCCTAACTCCGTTTGTGGTTTTTGATGAAGCTATGGTTCTACAATTCAAGGACATTCATTTGGTCAGTGTTTCAAGAATTATTACAACTGTAAATGTTTGTTTTTGTTGTTAAATTCAAATATTTATTTTGTATTTTATTTGTTTTGGGATTATGCCTTATATGAAGTAAACTATATTAAATATATTTGACTATTATTAGTAGTATAATATAGTACTACAGTGATTTGTTCCCTTTATTTAACTTTGTCTGCTATGAGTTATGTGTTGGTGGTTTGATGAAGCAACAGATTGTTTTGGTCTCTGCTTAATTTACTTATTTCGTGACAATTAATTTAGTATTAGATTGTTTGAATACTCACGGATTAAGGACACATATTGATTGCTTAAGAGTTGATTCTTATAGAAATATTTACCTAGTTGCTTTAGTGAAGATCATGTTGTGTTTCTTGTCAAGTTACAGTCCTCGCGTATTAATTTAATTTAGGAAATGGTCTTGTTAGCATTCATGAGTTGTTCCTCTCTTGTTTTTTATTACAGTATTTCTTGTTTATTACCGTGATTGTATACACGTTCGTGTGATGTAATCACGATTCTTTAAGGATAGATTCAGGGTGTGCCATTAACAAAAATAGATAACCAATGGCCTTTGGATGATTAATTTTGATTCCTTTAGAAATCGAGGTGTGTCGTTAGTGAATTTCATGGCCCTCGCAAAGTTGCAAACGCGTAGTTGCTTTAGGCGCGTTATTTTAATAACTTACCTTCCTAAATTCGGGTGTACATTTCATGTGACCCAAATACAAATCCTTATAACGTTGAATAAAATGTGTTTCGGATTGCGGGTGCATTTCATGCGACGTGATCCAAAGACATATTTTAGACGACGTTAAATCTTCTTTAAAAAATGAATAAAAGCGGTTAAAAGTTAAAATGCACATAGGTTCAAAATGTTCTTAAAATCAGATAATTAAGCCGAATATGACAGTTGAGCGACAGTGCTAGAATCACGGAACCTGGGAATGCCTAATACCTTCTCCCGGGTTAATAGAATTCCTTACTCGAATTTCTGGTTCGCGGACTATTAAACAGAGTCATTCTTTTCCTCGATTCGGGATTTTAAACCGGTGACTTGGGACACCATAAATCTCCTAAGTGGCGACTCTGAATCTTTTAATAATATAATCCCATTTCGATTGTCAGTTCAAGTTGGAAATAACTCCCTTTATTATACCCTCTTCCGGGGTGCAGTGAAAAAGGAGGTGTGACACTGACTAACTTCCACCCCTAGCTGGCTGGTGGGTGGTGGTGAAGTAACTGGTGCAGAAGCCGATGGCTCACTCCTCTACTGAGATGAATCCCTAAGATGACGAGGACACTGCCTCCATATATAACCCAACTCTACAAACTTATAGAAACTCCCTAGTGCTGGAGATGGGGACTGAAGGGAACCCCTAGCACCGGAATGACTAGTATATGTATCCGGCATAGAAGAGACCTGAACTGATAGAGCACAGGACAAACTTTGGGCTGGAAGGGCACTAAGTTATGAATGGCCCTAATGAGAACTGTGAGAATCATGACCTGATGACGCCCCACGATAACTTGGGTGAGCTGATTGAGCATGTATGAGTGGACGACCTCTATCGTGTTGAAACTGACCCCTTGAAAGACCTCCACGATAACTACCAGATCCCCGAGGCCTCTTGCCCTCCCTCTCATCTCAGTCCTAGAGATGAACTGACTCAATCTCGCGAGCAATGTCAATAACCTTATCAAAAGTAGCACCATACACCTGTCGATGCCCCCTTTTTGTAAGGCAAAATAGGGTTTGCAACAGTTGGGAACACAACTCTATTCCCATTTAGGAATTGGGTTTATGGATTTGAAGAGTCGCCACCTAATGATTATGGTGCATTATGACACTTTAAGGAAGAATTTGAGATAAATAACTAGAGTTTTGGTTAGGGCTAGAAATTATCTCGAGGGGAAGGTGTTAGGCACCCCTCAAGATCCACTAGTGTGATTCCCGGCCATGTTACAATTGTGACTTCAAGCAAGCAAACACAAGTAGACAAGCAAGAATTACAAATAATAGTTGCAAATGATTTGAAACTAAAACGAAGTTAAAGAAGCTGAAATTTTACGAAGAAAGTAGTTTTCGAAATAAAATAAACAGGTAAAGGGAGAGGGGTCCTACGTTTATAAATAATATGGATCACCCCACACAACACCCGGTAACCGTTTATACACGTGGTGTTATCGCGTGGTCATCATATCCATATTCTACCCTTTCCACACCGTTAAGGTATTAAAGCGCAGAATGTCTCATTACTTATTGCATGCTAGTACTCGTCCCAATCCTATTAGTGCGGAGGCATTTGGACTACTAATCCTAAAGGGAGAGCGGTTTGGGATCTTTTGGGAGTTTTCAAAGGATAAAATACTAAGTTGTCAATCAAAACACATAATGCAAGTAAAGGGGAAGGCAAATAATCAAATAGGGCTCAAATAAGCCTCCTTAAATCAGATAAAGCCATAGAGTTTAGCATGTCTTTCACGTACTGGTTTGGTTTTAAATTAAATAAAGCGACGAGCGGACTAGTTCAACACATATTTTTAGACGGGAAGTCTGCATTAGGCTCGCTCGAATGCAGTTGTCTAACTGATCTGATTGATTAACTAATCCTTAGTCTATGTGTTGGATGGAACTACTGATTTTTAAAACACAAATGGATTATAAAGCAAAGTTATAGAGTAAAAGGAGTTCCAGAAAAAGCATGTATTGTTTTAAAAAGGTTTAACAGAAAAGAAATGAACTTCAGAGGACATGCAGACTAATTGGAAAAGAGTTTCATGAGTTTTAGAAAAAAGCAGATTTGTTTAGAAAAGATCTGTTACTTTACGAGCTTCAGTAAATACTATTTTCAAAAGGTGAATGCTAATTTGAATGAATGAAATGACTTAGATTCAAAGCTCCTATAGGCATGCTCTCTATGCGTTAACTGATTTGGACCTTTTAAATAGGAGTGCTATAGACATGGTATCAATATACAATTTTGTTGTTAAGCCTAATTTCTTGCCTAATGACGTTATTATATGCAGAAATGCAAATCCCTATAGGCATGGTATCTATATGCTTAGTTGCAGAAATCAAATGTTACATCATATAGACATGTTTTCTACGTGTGAAGTTGCACAAATCAGAAATAAATCCCTATAGGCATATTTTCTACCCTTAGTGCATAAAAGTAAACCCCCTCCCTTTTTACTAAATCCCCATGAGTTTATACAAATTATTACAGACCAGAAGAATACAACTGAAATAAAAAGTACATCAGGAATTATCAGCTACATTCGAACAATCTAATTCAGACTTAGAGTCTAATAATATGAGATTGAGCCACTTCCGAGATCCATATTTCCAAGGTCTTCTCTTATCTAGGGTGTTTCAGAGATCCAAGGGGTTTCAGGAACCCCGGGCGGTGCTTACACCCAAGATGCTAATCAAAATGAATTATAGTGGAGTGTGGAAGAGCCAACCCTCAAGTGTCCAAGTTCAGAGGGAGCTCAGGGGTCCCAAGGCAAGGCTCACAAGAGAGGGGCAGAACATAAGTTCTAAGAATAAGTGCAAGTGTAATAGAAAGGGGTAGGGAGTGCCAAGGTAGGCTGGTGGTCATACCTAACCATGAGGTAGGCTGGGACACTCCTAACCAAACCTGTTGGCCAAACATTGGAGAGTAAGGACCTATTAAAGGTCAAGCCATGGCCTGGGCAGTAATTAGAATACTGTTAGGCCAAATATTTAACTCAACAAACATAGTAAGGGAATGGGGATGGGAGATTGAAAGAGCTTAGGGACCAAAGGGTCCAGTTCATATCCATGGACAATAACTTCAGATATAATGCCGTGTTTTGAACCATAGCTCAAAACACATAAGGGGATATAGGAATGGGATTCATTACAAGAAGTGAGCAGGATATAAGCACATTGCATAGAGATTAAATACTTCAGACATTAAAGCAAACATGGACATAAGAACTGGTAAGTAAACATATTGGAGTTGAGGCTAGAATTAAAACTAGGACATACTAGTTTCAGAAAGAAAGCAGAAATCTTGTAACAGGCCACAGTACAAATAGCAAAAGTATACTTATGCGTGTGAGTGTGAGTTCAGAAAAAGACTCGAGTGTTGGTCGTGTGTGTGTGAGTTAAGAAAGGAGCAGGTATTTATAGTTTGAAATCAGGCAGGGAACAAAGGTAAGAAACAATCATGTATCAATTAGAATCAATCAGTAGCAGAAAATCCTTTAATTAAGGAGTTCAAATTTGCACGGTAAAGGGCAGAAGTTGTATAAGGAAGGAGATCAAGTAAACATATTGTGCATAACATACAAATAAGGGAAAAATACATAGGGGTTGTAATTAAGGAAAGAAAATTTGAAATACACGGTTAAGTAAATAAGGCAAGAATAAAGTAAATCAATTAGTACATAGTAAATCAGGGAATCAAGGATTCAAAATCACTAATGAACCAAGTCAGAAATAGGGGAATCGAAAGGTTAAAGAGAGTTTTCAAATAAAAAAAGGAAAGAATCAATCATGCTTACACAAGGAAGTCTGAAATCAGTCCCAAAATTCTAGAGGGACAACCAGCGTATATAAAGAATGCACACAATGAGCGTGTGAGGTTAAATCATGGCAAAGAGAAACAGTAGTGCTGATGAAACACGATAGTCGTATAGGCTAATCTAGTAACA